>PVHX01003343.1:0-145444 GCA_004024805.1 Geosciurus inauris
TAAATTTTGTTGTTTCAAAGTAATTAAAATTAATATCTAGAAGCCAGTTTCTGTTGAATTATCCATTTATTTTATACTGTTGTCAGGCAGCTCCATAGTTGATAATTCAACTAATAAATCAATTTGCTATTCATTAACTGAGAAACTGTATTCTAAGAATCTTGTAAGTAACTAAGGAATTAAAAAATATGAAAAATAATGGTTTTTGTCCCAATGGAGTTTACAGTCTATTTAGCATGCATGTTTTTCCTCATGATGTATTTGATCTCTTTTCCCTCAAAAGAGTCATTCTTGGGCTTACATGTACATTTGACATTACATCATGAATAAGTGTGAAATTGTTGATAAAGGAAATGTTAAGACTTTTCACATTAAAAGATATTGTTTACATTACAACTTCATAGTGCTTCTCCTAAGAAAAATGTCCCATATGTAATTTTTTTTTTTTTTTGAAGTCTTTCTGTTGCTTAGGCTAGTCTTAAACTCCAGGGCTCATGCCTGGCCAGTCTTTTTTTTTTTTTAAGTACTAGTTTGAACACAGGAGTTCACACATGCTGGGCCAAAACTCTACCACTACATCTCCAGCCTTTTTTTATTTTTTATTCATTTATTTTTATATGTGTGGTACTGAAGATTGAATCCAGAAGCACTTTCCACTGAGCTACTTCCCCAGCCCTTTTTAAGACAGGGTCTTGCTAAGTTGCCCAAGCTGGCCTTGAATTTGTGATCTTCTCACCTCAACTTTCTAAGCAGCTGGAATTACAGTTGCTCCATGGCTAGTTTGAATTTTTTTTAATTAAAAACATTTCAATAGGTAACTTTTCCCATAGATGACGATACAGAGGTGATTTCATATAAATGAAGGAACCTATCCTTTTGGTGGGGGGCGTTCTGGGGATTGAACTCAGGGGTACTCAACCACTAAGCCACATCCCCAGCCCTATTTGGTGTCAGGGTCTCACCAAGTTGCTTAGCGCCTTGCCGTTGCTGAGGGTGGCTTTGAACTCGCGATTCTCCTGTCTCATTTCCCAAAGTGTATCCTTTTATTTTGAACTCCTCTTCCTTGGGCAGTCACTGTTACAAGTACCCAGTGCACTTTTTTTTTTTTTTTTGGTGGTGCTAGGGATTGAACCCAGGGCCTTGTGCATGCTAGGCAAACACTCTACCATCTGAGCTATATCCCCAGCCCTCCCAGTGTACTTTTGAGGAGGATTCTGTGACTAAACACATGTATATACAAATTGTAACAAACTATATACATAATTGTTTTTCTTAATGGAGCTCATTCTGTATAAGGAACTAGGAGCTTTATTCCTTTTTTGGCCATATACAATTCTATTGAATGGATATACCATGGTTAATCTGCTACTAAAGATTGTTCTTTTGCTATTATAGTGATAACATAGAACCTAATGTTACATATACCTCTGCAGGGTATAGCTGTAAGATATAAGTCCTAAAAGTGTATTTGCACTTATGGAGATAAGTACCCATTTCATTAGATGTTTTGTTTCAGAGGGCTTATTGGGTAGCTTTTTTGTCAGTAATGCCTTTCTGAAGGCATTTTAGCAGAATTAAAAAACTGGAAGGATTACTTAGGGATACCCTTTTTCAGTGATGACACTAACCTTATAAGTGATTCCAAAATAAATCGATTCTGATTTTCTTTGAAAACATACATGAAGATAAATGTTATCCCTGTAAAGATTATCCTCATATGAGACAGATTAGGATCAAATTGTGGTTTGGCTTCTCCCTTGCAGTGGGAAGTAGGTAAGTGGCTTATTCTTTCTGAAACTCCTGCATTATCTATAAGATTTGGATGTAATACCTACCTCATAGGGATTTCATGAGAAATAAATAATGTATATGGTGTGCTTTGCAAATTGCCCAATAAATAGTAGATATTAGTCCAAATACGTTGCTTTTGGTCAGGACACTTTTGTGTTTCTGAAACCACTTTTGGAATCAGTGCATGAATATACAAAATGTGATGTTATTCTGTGGTAAGTCTTAGATATTGATGAAAGTTTACAGTATCCATCTTGTTCATACTGCCTCACACGATTTGATCTTGAATGTTAGCAGAATTAACTACAGCCTTGAAGAATGAAGGTTCACTACTATGAAATAGAAAACTCAGGATTGATATTGGAAACCTAATAAATACATTAAACTTGAAAGATTTAAACTGTAACCCTCCCAAACAAAACAAAATCAAAGGGAGTGAAATAAGACCAAACTAATATTATTTAAAATTGTCAAAAAGAAGCAGAATTCTGAGTTGAACTTACTAATTGACATGTTTAGGCTTTTCTTACTTAGCGTTTCAAAGAATTAAGCAGTTATCTGCTCACTTAAGGGAGCAATTTTACTTGTTCTAAGTCAGTTTTCATCTGTATGACTAGAGAGAGGCTGTGTGGTTTTCCTAGTTGTCTGTACATATTAGTTCATACATACATGTGTAATGTTTTCATTTCCAGTGAGCAATTCACGCCCTAGATACTGTACTGGTGTTTGTTTTTCTGCTGAGGTCTCCCACATTTTAAATGCTTTTTCTGAGCTATTCCTCCTGAAGGAACACTGTATACCGTACTGGAGCAAATGAGGCTTTTCTTAAACTTCCAGTCTTGGGTTTTGCACGTAGCATTGCCATTCCTTATGGAGATGAATGGATTCTTTTTCTCCATTTTAGGTCCTTGCCTTATGGAAAGAAACAGGGTGGTGAAAGGAAAATATTTTGAGGCTTGCTTGGTCTTTATGGGGAGTTTGTGACACTTATAATTTTAAATGTTCGGTTTATTTATACCTTTCCTAAATTTGGTTGCAACATTCAGTTATGTACTAAAGTCCTAATGGATGGCATGTTCTACAAGGCACTGGATAAGAAAAAAGAACTGAGAAAAGGGAGATTTTGTGGCAAGTGCCTACTCAGCGTGGGGGGTTGCAAAACCTGGGTCCTGGGCCTGCCAGAATCGTTGCCTCAGTGGTAGAACTGCGTGAAAGTGGAGTCATACTGTCATACATGTACAATTGTTTAGAGCTGAGACAAAAAGAAAGGCGCTATATAAACAGTTGAGGAGTTGTGCTCAGCGTTCATTGAGTGAGGGCAGGCCCAGGGTGAGCTACCAGTGTACTCAGGTTCTCAGTTCCCTTTGTCTTCTAATGGGTCAAGTATCTTGACAATATAGTGGAATGTTCTAGTGTTTAGAAAATTTTTTCAAAGAATGTAGTCTCCACATGCAAATGGCTAATTATATTCATTTGTCCATTGGTATCCACAGGGTATTTGTTCCAGCCCCCCTCCCCACTGCCATGAATACCAAAATCTACAGATGCTCAAGTTCTTTATGCAATGATATAATATTCACATGTAACCTATAACATCTTGCTGTGTACTTGAGATTACTTATAACAATACAATGTAAAATGCTACATAAATAATGACGGGGGGGCTGGGATTATGGCGCAGTGGTAGCGTGCTCGCCTAGCACGCATAAGGCACTGGGTTCGATCCTCAGCACCACATAAAAATAAAATAAAGATATTCTGTCACCTACAACTAAAAAATAAACATTTTTTAAAAAAAATAATGACAGGGAACAAAGTCTACATGTTCAGTACTGATTCAATTTTTTAAAAAATATTTTCAGGGGGCTGGGATTGTGGCTCAGCGGTAGAGCGCTTGCCTCGCATGCGTGAGGCCCTGGGTTCGATCCTCAGCACCACATACAAAGCAATAAAATAAAGACATTGTGTCCATCTACAACTAAAAAAAAATATTTAAAAAAAAAAAAAAAAATTTTCAGTCCAGGATGGTTGAATCTATGAGGCAAAACCTGCAGATACAGAGGGCTACTGTACTTCATTTGATGTTCTGCTAAAGAAATAGGGATCTATTCTGATATAGGAAGGAAGAGCAGCGATTTTTAAAAACTGAAACATGGTGGCATATGAGTCTTTGTGACATGTAAATGCCAGTTTAAAAGTTTGTATACCATGTACTTTGGTGACTTAAAGGAATTTCAAAGGCAACTTTGACTAAGCAAATTTAATATGTAATTGACTTGAGAATAAGATGCAACTGAGTGGCTCTGACTCATCATCTGGAAAATTACCTGGTATAAGATGATCATCTAAAGCTTTTTCATTCATGTACTATGGCATTAGAAGATAAAAATGAAATAATATCAGACAAGACTACTAAGAAGGGCTGAAGTTATTCAACAATGGGATGACAAGGAGTTTCTTGTTTTTGTTTTTGTTTTGATATTGGAGATTGAACTCAGGGGTGCTTAACCACTGAACCACATCCCCAAGCTTTTTAAAAATATTTTATTAGAGACAGGGTCTCTCTAAGTTGCTTAGGGTCTCAGTAAGTTGCTGAGGCTAGCTTTGAACTCGCAACCCTCCTGCCTCAGCCTTCTGAACCGCTGGGATTACAGGCATGCACCACTGTACCTGGCAAAACTAGGAGTTATTAATTATATCTGCCATCTCCTTTCACTGGAATGGGCAGTCTCATTTGGCTTGAATCTGGATTTAGGAAAAAATGGTGCTGTTCTTGACAGCAGCCAGTAGAACAGGTTGAAACAAGTGTGCTTTCTAAACCAGCAGGTTGAATACACCCACTAATGGAGTGTTGGTTGTCACTGTGGTGGCAAGTTGGCGCTGCTTCCCTTTTAGAAGTGACTCTGGTCCAAAGTAGCTGAACAGTGGCCAATAGTCCTAAATCCACTTTGTTCGAATTCAACTTTTCTTTCTCTTTTTACTTACACTCTTAGAATCTTACTGATCTTCTGTGTCTTTGTCTTATCCTCTGGCGTGGCATAGGGTCTGTGTAGGGTTGAGAAATATAATGATTTGGCTGTCTTGACAATAGGAACAACACCTTGATCTTTGAATGTTTTAAAGCAAATTGACTGGAGGGGTGCTGACTTGATCAAACCAGCTGTAGCATACCTAACATTGGCACTTCATTTGGGTCCCTTTGATCTTTACTATTAAAACTGGCCAGATAGCGACTAAGCTAACCAACAGGGCAGAAACAGTAATATTCCCAGTTAGACATAGCCAATCACATTTTATGGTTGGAGTGTGAATGTTGACTGGCACAAAAAACCAAAACCAAAACAAAACAACTTTATAATTCAGATGCTTGATAAACTAAAAGAGTGATTTTATAGATAAATTATTGTGGGAAAACTGCACATGATATTGATAGTATCTTAAAAATTAGTCCCTTAAGGGACTACTTTTTCCTTAAGATGTATTTAGTAAGCAACTGATTGTAGAAATCGGAAATAAGTAATGGCAGCAGATTATCCAGCCATGCAGCAAGGTCATCTCATTAAAACATGACTTGATCTACAGGAGGAAGAAGGCCTTTCCTTGCAGTGATTTTTCTTATTGGGAGCATTTATTGAACAGTTAAAGCTTACTACATCGTAGAAGTTGCCAGGGAAATTCAAGAGACACAGGCATCTCCTTCCCCTCAAGGAACTCACCAACATGAAGGAAGTGATTGGCACATTGGACCTTTGGGTCGTACTTAGTACTTGTCTTCTCAGGAATGAACTACTCATTAAATCCAGAAGCAAGCCAGCACGATACCAATAATAGTGATGTGGTCTTAATTGTAGTTTTGGTCTCCCTAATAAGACAGGTATGAGTTTTCCCTCTGTCCCCACATGCAGCTAAGGCAATGGTATTTCCAGTTAGTGGAGAGAGAAATGTTAATCTCAGTGTGTCTTTTTTCTACTTCCTTTTCCTTTGACAAAGTGAATAATGCCAGCCTCTCTTCTGAAGGGGAACACTGTTTCTTTACAGAATTTGGTGTCAAAGGGGAGTCATTTGAAAAATGGAATCCATTGTTTTAAGACTGAAAGTAGTGATAAAAGAATACTGATTGTCACAAAAAGGACCTATGAAGAATTGCGTTTTTGTGAAGAGAACTTAAGATAGAAACACTTAAGATGACTCAAGTTCTGGGTAAGGTTCCCCGAGAGATGTCTCTGGTTTCACCATCTGCATAGGTAGAATGATTTGGATATCTCCTTCAGCTCCTAAGAAGGCATTGCAAATAACAACCTCGTGAGGCCAGTCAGTTTGGGAGGCTTCACCCCTCAAGGGCAATGAAGACAGGCTTTCTTTTTTCCCTGTCTTGAGAAAGTTCATTGGCAAGATTGGACCCAAGGAAGAAAGATCAGTTTTGGTTTCTTGAGCTGTGATGCTAAGGCAGGCAGGCAGCCAGGGAATAAGACACCAACAGCCTAGCCAATGCCTGTGGTTATTGCAGAGTCCCTGCACTTCAAGGTGTAGATGGCAGAATCTTGTGGCAGGGGTGCCCTCTGTGGTTCTGGGGCGTGTGCTCCTGGTGGTTTTCTTTGCCTGTGGTTCAGGTTTGCTCAGTGCAGCTCCTTTGACTGAGCCAGGTCGTTCACTTGTGTTAGGCCTGATCTGTGATGTTACTGACTTTCGCCCAAGCTGGAAAAGTGTCCAAGTGGAAGAGGCTAACGCCCCAGGTGTTGATGGCCACCATCACTATCATCAGGCCAATGACATTGACTCCCAGGCCAGCTTTCACCTGCAGGACACAAGCCAGCACAGACCCCTAAGTGAGCGCTTCCTGGGCCCCCAGCTAAGTCTTGCTCCACCCAGGTGGCCCTGATTGTTCACGGGCTGCCCAGGATGCTCAAGTGCTGCCTTGTGGGGTGGCACAGGACTATGGAAGGACCGGAAAAATAGGAGGGATTAGGACTGGGTGAGGGCAATTAGAATCATCTCCACTTCTTGCCTGTAGCTTTCCCTGTAGGAATGGAAGCCCAGGAAATCTGTTATTTAGGATGTCGAGAGTTATTTTTGCAGTAAAATGTGTTAACAAAATTAAATAGCTCCTTAAAGCAGGAACTTCTCAGAGCCTTATGTGCTCATACACACAAGGAACTTGAAGGGGTTATGTTACATGCAGGCTTTGCCACTGTTACCTTTTTCCCCTCAAGGGAACAGCTTAGGGAAGTAGAGTGCCTTGGGTCACCAGAGGGAACAAGTCAGCTGCCTCCACTTGGCCCTCTGCTAGCTAGACTGGGGCCTTTGCTTCTTCCCTCCCCAGGGGAATTTTATCTTGCTGAGTCTGATCTATTTCATTTCTGACTTGACATTGACACTCAAGCTGAAGGGGGATGTGCGGGATGATGGGCGACCAAGCCAGGGCCAGTTGAAAAAATGTGTACAGTAAGGACAGCTGGCATCCTTCCAGGGAGTAACCAAGCACATAGTGTGTAGCTCAAACAGGTCCCCTAGCTTCCAGCAAGTTGGGAAAATTAAAGGGAAAAAACAGATGCTGGGAAATTGTCCCAAGCCAATGACTAGACATGTCTACTGTCCTGCCTTCCGGCTAGAGCTATGGACTCCTTAGTCAGCCTGACCCCCTGAGCTTTTTGGCGTGGAGAACAGCCTGTGCTGCTCAGCATGTTCCAAGGAGCTAAATTAAGGTCCTTTTGAGCTGAAAAGGGACCACAGGAAGTATCTAGTTGGAACCTCCTCATTTAGCAGATGAGGAAATTAAAGCCTTGAATTAACCCCGCTGGTACCAGAACCCAGGACTGGCTTGCTTCTTGTCATTCAGTGCCTTTGACAAGGACTGTCTCTGATCACTGGATTCCAGTATAAATGGCTAGGGGTGGACGGTGGGGACACACAGCAGAGGAAGCAGAAAGCAGAAGAGCTGAGCAGAGCTGTGTGAGCAGAGTGGGGAGCAGGAGTGAGGGATGGCCGTGACCTTCTGTCCCTGAAATAGCACAGATGATACAGATAAGCAACTCGAATGGACCTGGATATCTGTTACCACCCTGAAACGCTTTCTTCTTTTCCTTCATTTGATATTTTACAGGGCTGCTGAGAACAAGTTTCGACAGTGAAAAATTTCTCTCTGACCTCAGTCAAGGTGACTGGGCTCTGTATCAGACAGTCAGGCCTCAGTCATTTCTATCAGTTTGTTTATCCTCCCCCCCCCCACCCCCATCAGCCTGGATATTAAGAATAGCAGTGAGTATGGGTTGAGGAGTGGAGGGTGGATATGGCCAACCCTAAAGTCAGTGGCAAAATGTCTCAAAGCCATTTTTTATGAGCCTAACTGAGAATTAGAAATAAACAGTGATGCTTCATTTTTTCATCATTGCTTTAGAGCTTTCTTACTGGGGGAGAAAGATCCTGTTCTTTGAAAACACTTTTCACCCTAAATTCATATTTCTCATACTTCATTTTCTTTGAATAAACCAGCTTTTTGAATGAATGTCCCCCATAGTCCAGTGAAGAAATGGAGGCAGAGATTTCTGTAAGCTCATGGCTTCTGGAACTGGGCCACATGTGGTGCCTGCTCCAGCTTTTTCTATCCATCTACCCACTCTTCATCAGCTAGGAGAGCACATTATTGCTATTCTTAGAGCTTATGTACCATCCAAGAACCTTTTTACAGGTACCATTTTTTTTTTTTTTTTTTAAAGTACCAGGGATTAAACTTGGGTACTCGACCACTGAGCCACATCCCCAGCCCTATTTTGTGTTTTATGTAGAAACAGGGTCTCACTGAGTTGCTTAGTGCCTTGCTGTTGCTGAGGCTGGCTTTGAACTCACAATTCTCCTGTCTCAGCCTCCCTAAGTGCTGGGATTACAGACTTGCACCACTGCGCCTGGCCAGGTACCATTCTTTGTACCACACGAGATAGGGTGTTGACAGGCCAGAGGTACTGCTACAAAAGAAGAAACTTTGAGAGAAGGCTCTACAGCCAGTCTTGCCCACCCTCATGGTGGCTGAACCTGGTGGAAGCAGGCACCTTCAACTCACCATGTCTTTGATCTGGCAGTGCCCATAGCTGAAGACGATGGCATTGGGGGGATTGCCCACAGGCAGCATCACTGCAAAGGAGATGCACATGGTGACTGGGATCAGGGTGTAGAGTGGGTTAATGTGCAGCGTTTCAGACTAGGAGAAGAGAGAATTCACAGAAACATTGACATTAGGCATGCATTTCCTGTGCATGAACATGCTTTAAATGATGACATGCTGTGGTCTAGCCTTTGCTGGACACCATGTGCTAGGGCTAGTTTAGTTCCCTCCCCTCCAGGGCGTGCAGTGCCCTTGGCAACCCAAATGGCTAAAGCTTTGAGGTATTTTCTAGAATGAGTGGTTTTTTGGTTTTTGGTTTTTTTAATGCTATTCTAAGGAAGTGGTTCTTAAACCTTATTTTTTCATTGAAAAATCCTTTCTCCAAACAACAACAACAAAAAAATCTCAAGAAGCTGCTTGGAGTAAAAGAAGGATCCCTCACCCTTGGGGTACAGAACTGAGGGCTTTTTTCCAGGGAGGATAATTGTTTTATTTGGGATAAATAAAACCCATGCTATCGCTGTCACTGTTGCCAAGTATTAAATGAGTGCACTCCCAAGGTCACACAAGACAGAAGAAGTTGGAGACGTCTGACCAATGGGCAGAGAGAGTGACCATGGGCAGTCTGGGGTTAGAAGAGCAAGAAGGGGCTATTTGGCTAAGATGGGGAAGGGGCCTTCATTTCCTAGATTTCACCTCCCAGTGTGGACAGATGCTGCGTTGGGTCAAGTTCATTGACTGGTGGTTGCCCTCTATCCCTGTTCCATTCATAACCATTGGTCTGAGGCCATGGAATAAGGTTGACCTTGCTCCCAATTCTCAGAACCTTCTGGAGGACTTGGGCAGAGGTAGTGATGATCCTTAGAGCTGTGGGCTTGGTTTATGCATCTGTGTATTTTGACTCCATGTTCTGTGGCCCTACTGTTAGGTTTTTATCTAAGCAGAGAAAGGTTGATGAGGATTGTGGGGAAATGGAATTCTAGGGTTTTAAGATTGTTTTGTCTATTCTTTTCCTTTTTTTTTGGCATTCTGGGTGAAATCCAGAGCTTTGTGCATGCAAGGAAAGATCTCTACCACTGAGCTACATGCCCAGCCCTTTTTATTTTAGTTTGAGACAGGGTTTTGCTAAATTTGCCGTCCTCCTGTCTCAACTCCTAAGGAGCTGAGATTACACCACCACACCTAGCTATTTTGTCCATCCTTTTGTTTCCATTTGGGCTGCCCCTAAATCAATCTTTTGAAAAAGGGTTTCTAGAGCTCTTGCTATGGTTTATTAGCGTATCTTTTTATTCACTGCTATTTGAAAACATTGTTTTCAAATTTCGATTTGAATACCCATCAATGAGAGCTGCTGTGGGCAGTGACCAGAGAAGGTACAACCTGGGGAGGCTTCTGCCTGGGGCCTGGCCTGCCACTGTGGCCGTAGGGCACCTGTTTAGACTCCTGGGAGCCCTGCTGTACTTACCAGGCTGCACAGGATGGGCAGGAAGATGGTGATGGTGGCTGGGTTGCTCACGAACTCCGTGACAACGGACACCAGGACGCATGCCAGCAGGGTGACAGCCCATGATGGCAGGCTGCTCAAGGACAGCATCTGGTGCCCAACCCACGTGGAAAGACCAGAGCTCTGTGAGAAGTGGTGTCATGGTAAGAAAGGAGGAGGAAAAGCACATTCCAAAGGAGTTCTTAGACGTCAGAGGGTCAGGAGAGCCGGCTAGGAGGGAGCGCCAGGATTCATCCCGTCTGTCTATCTTTAATCTGACTGGAGACATGCAGTCCTGGTTTGATGCTTAGATTATTTCTGTACCCCAGAAATTTCTATGATTGTACAGCATTCAGTCTCTGGATTTCCTGATCAGTCGGCTGTCAGGCTATGTGCACAGCCACATCTCATTCTGTGATCCTTCCCAGGACTTTTTCTCAGCAGGGGTTGGTGATCTTTACCCCTCACCTTTAGCCTCTCAACATCAGGCTCACCCTACCTCCAGCCGTGGCACCTTCACAACTCAGTGATGCCCTTTACACAGAGTCCAAATGTAATCCTTTCTTCTGCCTTGGTACTGGGGATTGAACCCACATGCACTTTGCCACTGAGCTACATCCCAAAATCTTGAAGTTGCTGAGGCTGGCCTCACAGTTGAAATCTTCCTGCCTTAGTCTCCCAAGTGGCTGGGGTTATATAGGTGTGTGCCACCATGCCTAGCTCCTTTCTTCTGCTTTTGAAGCTCGTTTCTCTTATCACTCAAGAAAAAGAAAAAAACTACCAGTCTCTTTAGATAGTAACTTTGTTCGTGTGTGTGTGTGTGTGTGTGTGTGTGTGTGTGTGTTGGTGGGAGGTAAGTGGGCAAGGATGAACATTGGCAGTTCCATATTACATGAGTAATGAAGGAGAGAGGGATTAAAAGTCTCTTTCTAAACCTACAGAATGGGACAAAATCTTTGCTAGCTACTCTTCTGATAGATCAATATCTAGACTATATAAAGAACTCAAAGGACTTTATGCCAAAAAATCAAATAACCCGACTAATAAATGTGCAAATGAGTTAAACAGAAACTTCTCAAAAAAGGAAATACAAATGCCCAACAAGTATATGAAAAAATGTTCAACATCATTAGCAAGTAGGGAAGTACAAATCAATATTCTACTGAGATTTTATCTTGCACCAGTCAGAATGGCAGTTATCAAGAATACAAATAATAAGCTGGGTGCGGTGGCGCATGCCTATAATCCCAGCACTTTGGGAGGCTGAGAGATAGAATCGCGAGTGCAAAGCCAGCATTAGCAACGACGAGGTGCTAAGCAACTCAGTGAGACCTTGTCTCTACATAAAATACAAAATAGGGCTGGGGATGTGGCTCAGTGGTCGAGTACCCTTGAGTTCAATCCCCAGTACCAAAAAAGAATACAAGTAATAAAAATGCTGGAGAGGATGTGGAGAAAAAGGAACACTTTTACACTTTTACACAATTAGTACAATTGCTATGGAAATCAGTATGAAGGGTCCTCAAAAGACTAGGCATGGAACTACCATATAACCCAGCTATACCACTCCTTGGCATCTATCCTAAAGAATTAAAATCAGCTTAATACTGCATACCCATATTTACAGCATTCACAATAGCCAAACTATGTGATTAATAGATGAATGAGCTGGGCATGGTGGCACACACCTGTATAGCCTTAGCCACTTGGGAGGCTGAGGCAGGAAGATTTCAGATGTGAGGCCAGTCTTAGCAACTTCAAGATTTGGGATGTAGCTCAGTGGCAAAGTGCATGTGGGTTCAATCCCCAGTACCAAAGGCAGAAGGAAGAATTACATTTGGACTCTGTGTAAAGGGCATCATTGAGTCGTGAAGGTGCCAAGGCTGGAGGTAGGGTGAGTCTGATGTTGAGAGGCTAAAGGAGACTCCATTAATTAAGACTCCATTAATAGATGAATGGATAAAGAAAATGGGGCATATATACACAGTGGAGTTTTATTTAGCCATAGAGGAAAATGAAATTGTCACTTGCAGGAAAATAGATGGAACCAGAGTCCATCATGTTAAATGAAATAAGTCAAATTCAGAAGGTTAAGGGTCATGTTTTCTCTTATATCTGGAAACTAGAGAGGAAAAAAGAAGAAAGGTGTGGGGAGGGGTCACATGAAAATCAAAGAGAGATTAGTAGAGGAAAGGGACCAAGGGATGGGAGGTAGGGAATGCTGGGGGTGATATTGGCCAAATTATATTGTTCTATTGTATGCATGTACAAATGTGTAACAACAAATCACATCTCTATGTACAACTATAATGCACCAATAAAAAGTGTGAGGGAAAGAAGTCTATTTAATGGGGAAGGTGCCTCCTTCCTGGCCTATGGCAGTCATTAAGCCTCAACTGTTGGGTTCATTTCCCCTGATGGTTGACAGGTACTATCGTTCAATATTTTCTGGAAACACAAGATATTAAGGCATATTGCGCCATCTGAACCTTTCACATTAGCAACATTTATACATATGCACTCAAATAAATGAATATTCTCACTTGGAATGACTCTTTTAATTGGAAGATATTCATCTGCCAATGCTATGTCTCCTAAAAAATGAAAGCCACCATTGAGTTTTTGAACTAAAAGTCCCCAGGTTACCATATGCATTCTTCTCCCCTCTGCTCCTTTTTCCTTCCTTCTGTGATTGACGTGCTCAGACTCTTGCTATGGATCCCTAGACCCCCAAGGCAGTAGGGAAATGGAGAGTAGGGGCAGAAAGCAAGGCAAGATGTTTTATGATTCCTCAAGATGAAGTCCTGCTACTCAAATTTTACTATTAAAAAATTGCCTTCACTACACTGTCAGCAAGCCACATTTTCTCCTCTTTCCCAAATTCATCAAAGGCTCATCCGATCTCTATACTTCCCTCACCAGCTTACTGCAAGCTCGCAGACAACCAGTGACCAAAGGCCTCCAGAATTCTCTGTGTTGTAGCCATCTCACCTTGGAGAACTTTTCTTCCTTTTTCTTCTGACTGACTGAGAGTTATAAACTGAATATGTGAAGACTGCATCGGTTAGTGGTTGGTACAGCACTTAACACCCTGCAGGAATTCTAATTATTCCCTCTCACAACATTAAATCTCACTAATTGGACAAAGGCAGGGGAAGAAGAGCAGTTAGTTGAGTGGAAACGTACATTTTGTGGAAAAAAAACGGAGTTTTATTTACCAAGTCATCCAAATAGTACTCGTAAGTAAAGTAACATAATTTAATGGCAATTATTTTTCCAGCAGAACTCTTATTGTGCTATAATTTGAAGTAAGTTGATAAATTAGACTGCAAAGTTAGACAAAACGAAATGCAGGAAGTCTTAATTTTTTTTTTTTTTTTTTTGGTACTGGGGATTAAACTTGGGCACTCGACCACTGAGCCACATCCCCAGCCCTATTTTTGTGTTTTATGTAGAGACAGGGTCTCACTGAGTTGCTTAGTGCCTCGCCGTTGCTGAGGCTGGCTTTGAACTCGCGATCCTCCTGCCTCAGCCTCCCAAAGTGCTGGGATTACAGGCATGCACCATCGCGCCCGGCTGAAGTCTTAATTTTTTAAACCCTTTGGTAAAAGAACATTTCACATTGAATTTTCCTCACTAGTGTCAAGACTCAGAAATTATTTCAAACTCAGTAGGAATCACATAGATTGTATTTGAATTACTAAAGTTTAAAAATTGGTAGAATCAAACCTATCCAAATAGGTTTTACAGAAACATCAACTGTTCATCAAACATCTGAAATACATACACAATTTTGATTTAAAAAGAAAAGGTCTTGCTAGGCTAGACTCTGGCCAGAACTAATAACTGAAATTCAATAAAGATAAATATAATATTCTGTACTTGGAATTAGAAAGGTTGACAGCGCATGTACATAATGGGTTGAAGGAATTCGGGTTTAATAGTGGCTACCAATGAAAAGAATGAAGGGTTGTAGTTGACTGCTGTTTCAATATAAACATTGACTTGAGTGCCCAGGAAGCCCTGTAAAAGCTTCTATAAAATTGTAGGCTGGTGCTTACATCAGAGGTGGGAGATATAATAGTCTATTTTGTACTAGACTGACCACCCCAGGGCCATGTCTGAATAAGGCCAGTGTAGGTAAACCACAGTGAGTCTTGAGGTCGGGATGGCAGCCTTCTTTGAGAATGGCTAAAAGAGTGAGAGAGTTCTAGTGGGAAAAACAGATCTAAGAACTGTATTTATCATTTTAGTAATTATTAGCTGGGATGGGGTTCCAGAGAACAGAGCCAGAACCAACAGTGATGATACATGGAGAGGAAAGAACAGCAGGGATTTAAATAACTATTCTTCACATAGGGAGTGCCCTGTCATTGAGGGTGTCCAGGCCCTGGCATCCTGGAGGGGACTGGTCACCTTGCATAGGAGATGGGGCTCAATGTCCTCTGAGGATCTTTCCCAGTGTAGGATTCTGTGCCTTGGCTGTCACTGAGGCTCAGTGTGGTCAAGTGCCAAATGAACCACGTTTAGAATGGGCTCATGCTTATGGGCAAAGCAGAGGGAGAAACAGTCTGAACCTTAACCCAATGCATTCTTTTTTTTTCCCCTACACTTTTGTTTTTGTTTTGTTTTGTTTTTTTGTTTTGGGGACCGGGGATTGAACCCAGGGTCCTCAACTACTGAGCCACATCCTCAGCCCTTTTTAAAATATATTTTATTTAGAGACAGGGTCTTGCTGAGTTGCTTAGGGCCCTGCTAAGTTGCTGAGGCTGAGCAGGGCACAGTGGCACATGCCTGTAATCCCAGCACTTTGGGAGGCTGAGACAGGAGAATCATGAGTTCAAAGCCAGCCTCAGCAATGGCGAGGCGCTAAGCAACTCAGTGAGACCCTGTCTCTACATAAAACACAAAATAGGGCTGGGGATGTGGCTCAGTGGTCGAGTACCCCTGAGTTCAATCCCTGGTACCAAAAAATTTTTAAAAAGTTGCTGAGTCTGGCTTTGAATTTGCAATCCTCCTGCCTCAGCCTCCCAAGCTGCTGGGATTACAGGTGTGCCCAGCTCCTACATTTTTTTATTAGTGCATTATAGTTGTACATAATGGTGGTATTTGTTGTATATATTTCTACATTCACACAATATAACAATAGAATTTGGCCAATACCACCCCCAGCATTTCCCCGCTCCCTCTCCACCTCTCATCCCTGGTCCCTTTCCTCTATTGATCATCTCCCTTTGATTTTCATGAGACCCCCCACTTACCTTTCTTTTTCTTTTTCCTCTCTAGTTTCTGCATATGAGAGAAAGAACGACCCTTAACCTTCTGAGTTTGACTTATTTCACTTAACGTGAGGGTCTCTGGCTCCATCTATTTTCCTACAAGTGACATAATTTCATTTTTCTCTATGGCTGAATAAAACTCCACTGTGTATTAGTGCCACATTTTCTTTATCCATTCATCTGCTGATAGACACCTAGGCTGGTTCCATAGTTCGGCTACTGTGAATTATGCTGCTATAAACATGGGTGTGCATGTATCACTGTAGTAAGTTGACTTTAATTCATTAGGATAAATACTGAGGAGTGGTGTATCTGGGTCACATGGTAGTTCCATGCCTAGTCTTTTGAAGAGCCTCCATATTGATTTCTGTAGCTAACCCAATTCTTTTTAGGACTGTTTGTATTTCAGAGAAGGCACTTAAGCTACTTCCTACCACCCTATTAGAAAGGCCTTATTCCAGATGTCGCCAACTGGGAAACCAAGAAAACTCTCCATCAGCTTTGGCAAAGCTTCTCTGAAGTGTTCAGTCTATGCTATTGACCAACAGGGACAATCCACTGTATTATCCCTTGGGCTGTTCTCAGCCCTTATAGACTCATCTCCTCTGCCACTGTCAGATCCCAGGAAATGGCTATAAAAGCCAACAAATCTTTTGCTTGTGGCAGTGTGGGACCTGCAGAGGAAGTGGCAATGCTGGTGTGCCATGACCTGAATCACAGCTAATCTGTAACTCTCTCTTTCCAGCAGTACTGAGAAGGTCAGGACAGGACATCTATTCTGCTCTTTTGCTGTCCATCCCAGTGACTGGTAACCATCATCCTCTCCCTCGGCTTCTTTAAGCCTCCGTCCCAGGGCTGTAATGATTCCCTAGATAAAACTTCTGGACTTATATTTGACCCATAAGGGCAGAATTGAAGACTTACCTTGCTGCCAGAAGCCAGGGCATAGCCTCCTCCCACCAGGATGACAATCTCCCAGGGCATGGTTTTCTGGAAGTCCTTCCATGTGATGATGGGCTCTGTCTGTAGGGAGGACTCTCGGCTCGTACCTAGATCATAGGTAGAGAGAAGTGGATATGATTTGTGGAGATGAGGAACCTGATGGGTGAATTGCAGGATTTCGGAGATGGTTATACTGTTTTGTGGGGAGTCTGAAGGGCCTTGGTAAGCCTCTTTGGAATAATTCTTCCTTGGGTATTCTTTGGCTAAAGCCATCCCCAACTTCTTCCCCTGAACATTCTCTTACCGTCATTCTTTCTCCTAAAGCAGGGCTTCTTTGCTGGAATGAGGAAGAGGAGGAAGCCAAGGAAGACAGAGACTGTGGCATCAGTGCAGTAGCCTTTCCTAGCAAAGACACAAGCATCAGCTGGGCGCGGTGGCGCACGCCTGTCATCCCAGCACTTAGGGAGGCTGAGTCAGGAGAATCGCGAATTCAAAGCCAGCCTCAGCAATGGCGAGGCACTAAGCAACTTAGTGAGACCCTGTCTCTACATAAAACACAAAATAGGGCTGGGGATGTGGCTCAGTGGTTGAGTGCCCCTGAGTTCAATCCCCAGTACCAAAAATAAATAAATAAAAGCAGAGGCACATAAAAGTGAGAAATGGGCTAGATCAAGAGAGAGACATCATTTGGAGTAAAGCAAAAAGTGCACATTCAAGGGAGAATGAGTGGTCGAGTACCCCCGAGTTCAATACCTGGTACAAAAAAAAAAAGACAAGCATGGCTGGAGGAGAGGGTTGGCAAGCCTTGGATGTATCATGAGTCTCAGGAAAGTGTCTCTCAACACAGTGCTTCTTTTTAGGACCTAGTCTAGGGATGACAGCAACCTGACTTCCTGCCAGTTGCTGGCGTGCTATCCCACAGTGGATTCACAGGCAATGGTTAGAGGTCTGGAGGCAGTGCCTGGCTGGGTGATTCTTGTTAGCGTGAACTCATGGACCCATTAGTTGGGGTGAGTCCTGGAAATGATCAGGAGCCGTTGGATAAGGAAGAACAGAAAAAGCTGAGTGTTCTTTCCTGTGGGGCCACGGCTCCACCATGATCTACATGTGTCCCTCCTCGAGTGAGAAGTTGGTGCTTGGAGACCTTGTGTTCTGTGTCTGGTCCAGGCCCTCAGAGGAATGTGAAGGAGTAGCCCGGGATCCTGTGTGAACCTCTCCTTCCTTCCACAGGCCTCAGCCTCTCAGTCTCTTTACATTGGCACTTTTTAGACAGTGTCTTCTTTAACTTTACCTAACACCCTGTGCGACAGCAAGAGCTCATGTGAGGAGACTAAGGTCATACAGCTGGTGAGTGGTGGCTGCATCCTGAGCCCAGAATGGGATTCAAAATACTGAGTTTTCTTCCTGACTCCACACTGCTGCTTCCCTAGAGGGAGCAGATTTCTCAGGGAGTGAAAAGCTCCTTGGTCTCATGTCTCATGTCTGCCCCTAAGAGCTGTGATGGACACCAGTGGTCACTGCCTGAGGAAACCGGGTGACAGGTTGGTTCTTCAAAAAGAAACAACATCACTTACTTTTCAAAGAAGGAGTCCCAGCCAGGGACAAAACCAGGCTCCCGGGTAAACCACAGTACGGTCATCAGGATAAAGAAAAATCCAGTCACCATTTCAGGGTAGCTATAAAATCAAACAGAATGAGCCACTCCAGGAACTGAGCAGTTTTTTTGTTTGTTTGTTTGTTTTTTAGCTTTTTCTGCTTTGCTTTGGAAACTCCTATATTCAGAGTTGCAACACTCAAGGCGAGTGGAAATGTTGATAGAAGTGGCAACATAGTCACTGCTTGCCCCTGGAATGTCTGGCAGTGAATCAGGAAGAGGACCAACTGAGCAATGCCAGAAAATAAATAGGATGTTCACCACATGTCCTGGAGAAACTTAGGTGAGAAGGGAGAGAATCCAGCGCTACCCATTTATGAAATAATTTTACCTACAGCCCACAAGGGGAAGGTATTGAAATGGGCACCCTCAGACACCGTGCCAGCAGTAGTAGGGATGGGTACAACTATTTTGAGGCCATTTGACCTCAAAGTATAGGTCAAACATCAGAAGCCTTAAGTTTGGTCCTTCCCTTCATGTAAGACAGTAGTAACTGAAAAGCACACTGAAATATTACCTGTTAAAAATGGAAACAAGCATTTTGTTTATCCAATGATCTCCTGTGCACTAAATGCATTTTGGTACAACTGTCTGTTAAAATGAGATGCATCTGCTAATCATCATGTTTCCACAACAGAATTCATGACATGGGGACACAGTCACAGTACAAAAAGTAAGTGAGAAAAGGCAAGATATACAGACATATTCCATATGAATTTTACCTAAAATACATGTAATTTTGCACAAAAAAATTATGGAAAGAAATATTAATAGTTATTAATAGTTAACACTGGGCTACTAAGAATACAAGTGAATTTCAATTTTTCCTTATACTTCTCTGTGTTTTATAAATGTTCTACAGTGAACGTGTATTCCTCTTATAACTTAAAGCTTTACAAATAGTTCTCCTTGAATTGTTTTACCCAACGTTATACATGCCAATAGCTGTAAGAGGAGAAATAGCATTAACTAGAATACTGGGTCACTGTGGAAATGCTGACAGAAGTGGCTGAGCGTTGGTTAGTGATTTCTTGAAACTTCTGTCTTCAATGTTGCCTTATTCTCTAAATAGCATCAAGTCTCCCGGTTCCCTAGGAGTGGTCACTGGCTCACTGTGGTGGCCCACTTGAACAGTGTGAGGAGTCCTGACTTGGGAGGGGATCTGGCATGTTCCAAGACTGCCCTGTGCCATCTTCCTGTTGCTCTTTCCCTGGCTTCCTCATCTATGACCCTCCACCCCCATGACACAGCTATACCTTGGACTCCAAATATAGCCCCGGGGAAGGGGCTCCACCCCCATTGCAGTCTGGGCACACTTGGCCTCCACATTACGTAGCATCTCAATGCCTGGATTCATAGTTGTGGAAAACTCGCCCAGCGACACAGGCTGTCAGGAACAAGGCTATTTTGTGCTTCACTTTACCTGCTGTGTTTCTGTCCTGGACAAGGGGACAGGGGCAGTGGCTGAGGTTTTACCTGATGTCTCCCAGCTTTTCATATTCTTCTTGGATTCTCTTCTCTGACAACTCTTCTCTTTTGGTCTTCTTCTTCTTGCTCAGAGAACAGGTCTCTCTAAAGCTGAGAGGGGGAAATGAGCAAAAGAGCAAAAGAAAACACACTTCTGAGGCCCAGAGGAAATCAGATATCAAACAGCCACTAAACCACCCACTTGCAGCGATGGCCTTTCTCCTCTTCGCTCACATGCACTGTCCTGATCATACAGTTTCTGTCTGCCCGGTTACCCAGCCTTCCATCAGCCTCCCCCAGCCTCTTGGGTATGTCCATCTGGGCACAGCTCTGGTGTGTTTATGCATCTGCACAGGTACATTTACATGTGGGTGTTTCTACACTCTCATACATAAGGAAAAGAATCAGTGTGATGTGATATATATGTCTGCATGTGTGTGTCCCTGTGTCCCATATGACTGGTGTGTGTGTGTGCATGTGTGTGTGCGCATTTATTTGTCTAGAGACAAGGCTTGTTTGGGGGAAAAGTGGGTGTGGATTTTATATTATAATACCGGAATTACAGAAGTATACAGCCATCAGTGGTTTGACAATAGTCTCTTAGTAAAAAAAGAAGTCAGCTTCGAGAATATTCCTTGACCAGTGGAGTGTTGGGCTACATGGACTCTTAGAAAAACATCATATGTATCTTCCCTTTATGTATTTGAAACTCATCAAATTTGGAAAAGATGATTATGAAGAAAAGGGTTACTAAGCAGATTAATATTAGAAGTAATGCCGTGCAGGACATCTCTAACTTGTTTTTTTTTTTTTTTAGTTGTAGATGGACACAATGTCTTTATTCTATTGCTTTGTATGTGGTGCTGAGGATCAAACCCAGGGCCTCACGCATGTGAGGCAAGCTCTCTACCACTGAGCCACAATCCCAGCCCCTCTAACTTGTTATTTTGAGGGATCTGAGCACGTTCCATGTGACTCCTGCCTACAAAATCAAACTAAAAGAAACTTCTACTTGGAATCACATTTCTAAAGAGTAATTGGAATAAATCTATATGCTTTGAGAGCAATGAAACTACATTAAACACTCTCCAATTCAGACTTTTAATAAATCAGACAGGCCTTCTAACAAATTAGTTGAAATTAAGCACATTTCATTTTAGAACAGAGAGTCAAGTGCAGAGTTCATGGAAGTTTAGAGTATCTAGCAGAGACAACATCTGGCTCCCAATCCCGTCCACTGCCTTCTCCTTGGGCATCCTGTTGGTTACTCCCTGCTTTGAGCAGAGCCTTCCAGGTCTTCAGGAGAGCCTCAGTGCTTTGTTGGCAGGGCCCTGAGACTCACTTGCAGCCCAGGAACAGCCAGTGCATCCAGAACCAGCTGACCACCAGCATGATGAGGGATATGGGGAAGCTGAAGAGGAACCAGGTGCCAAAGTTGACCACCTCTGCGGCTGGGTACTGGCTGGAGGGTAAAGACCAGGTCAGCAATTAGAAGAGCAAGGGTCTCCAAATGGTATTGGGCGGGGAAGGGGGGGACAGCTAAATGTTTCTTAAGAAGACATACAGCAGGCTAAGGAGAGAGTTAATGATTACAATATGACCACTCTACCTAGAACTCATTAATTTGTTTGCTGCAACTGTACAGAGCCTAGACAAGAATCATGAAGCAAGCTTAGAAAAAAAGGTATCTAAGCAACTAAAATCGATACCACTAAAGTATATATGTTCTCTTGGGTGCACTCAGAATTACTCAGGACCTGTTTGCCCTTAATAAAGATTCTGAGAATGGAGAGGAAAGGCTGGAGTACATTGTCATAAAGCTACTCAAGGATTGTAAGTGTTGGAGGGGGATGCACGGCAGCCAATTCTAGATCACTGTGGGCTCTGGGACTTCAGGAGGGTTCAGGTATGAATGGTGCCCATGAAGGAACCAGGACTTGGAACCCCTAAGCACATACACACGTCAGCAAAATAAAACATGGGGTGAGGAGCTCACATGCCAAGAAAAATCGCCTGGAAGAACTGGGCTTAGCTTCTGGAGCGTCAGGTCTTAATTTTCATTGGTCTTTCGTCCCTCCTTCCTTTTCCCTTTCCTCCTCGTCCTCTCCCCTCTTTCCTTCCTTCTCCTTCCTGCCAGAAGGAAAGGTGTACTGCTCCTCTGGTCTCAGACCAGTTGCTCTCTGCTCTGGATGCTGTCCTTTTGTGTTTTCTCGGTGGCATCACTAGTCATTACTCCTCCCCCCTCCCCACATATTCAATTTCCTCTCATCTGGATCGTCCTTACCAGAGTTAGTGTCTTCCACCTTTGGACCTCTCCTTCTCTCTCCTTCCCTCTCTATCACCACCCCATACCTCCCCTTTCCTCGGGCAGCTCTCCATTCCCTCACTTCTTTCTTACTCCTCAAGGCACCAAGATCTGCCCTCTTTTCCCACCACTTGGTCAAACCCCTCTCGCGTGGGCTACCTGGAGCCACCATGTCCCCAAACACAAGGGCTGCATTTTTACCTATTTTGTGTCATCCTTTATTGACAGGAAATATTGTAGCCACCCCTTGAAACACTTTCCTCCTGTGTAAAATGACACAGACCTTCCTGGATTTCCCCT
Source organism: Geosciurus inauris (assembly GCA_004024805.1). Lineage (NCBI taxonomy): Eukaryota > Metazoa > Chordata > Mammalia > Rodentia > Sciuridae > Geosciurus > Geosciurus inauris. Next base: position 22,318 of record PVHX01003343.1, read on the forward strand.
CTCCCATCCCCTGCTCTCCATGTCCTATGATTTCCATCACCAGGGCATAACATGACAAGATGGGCCTCTTGCTCAAAGGGTATCAAGAGCGTCTAGACAGGGACAGCCAGCATTAAACCAAGCATGAGGCCCCTCCAAGCACGGTGGCTTAGGCCACTAAACAAGCTGCACATGCATGGTGCCAGTCTACAGGCCACGGACTCCAAATCTATTCAGCCAAAATATTCTCTTGAGATTCAAGAGTCATGCCCCCAACATCACACCTCAACCTCTGTCGGCTTCCCCAGTCTTCATCTTATCCCTTCAATCCCCCAGCTGCTGAAGCCAGGGGGCTGAGCGTTGGGCGTGGCCCTCCCTTAGGTTCTTTCTTATCCGACCAACACCCATCTGGTTATCTCTGTATCTCTCAGGTCTGTTTCTCCTACCTACTGCCACTGTTATCCAAGGCTACCAAAGCTATCTCTTGGGCAATGGCACCTGTGACCTAAACTATCCTTCTGCTTTCTCCTTTCCAATCTGCCCTCCACTTTTTTCACCCGGCATAAGTTCTCAAAACTATAAACCTGGTCACCTCTCTCCCTGCCTAACTTTCCTTAAAGGGTTCTCACACCCTTCCAGATGATGTCCAGGTACCTTCATAGCCCTTTGTCTCTGCCCATCTTCCTACCTGGCCTCCTCTGCCCTGTCATTTACTTTCATATGCTCTTCTCTCCTGCTTCAGAGCCTTCTCCACACTGTTCTTTGGAAAATCTCCCTTCATTTGGTATGCTATGGCTCAGCCTTCAGGTGGCCGTTCGTTGTCACCTCTGTGGGGAGGCATTTCTTCCCTGCACACCTGGTGAGCTGTCCTTCAGAATCCCAGTTTCCTTGGCCACACTCAACTGCAGCAACTTGACCGTCTCTTTCCCTCTGGACACAGAAACTGTTCTCCTCTTGTTTTCTGCCAGGAACCTAGTCTGGTTCCTGACACCCAGTGGGTAGTTGGTACATGCTGACTGAGTGAATGACTTACTTGTTGAAGTGTTCCAGGAAAATGAGGCTGGTGGAGGTGCCAATGATGGTGGTCAGGCCGCCAATGGTAGCAGCATAGGAAATGCTCAGAGAGAGACACTTGCAGATCATTTGGTCGTGCTGGGACCTATACTTTCTGTTCAGCTTCTGGTTCCTGGGACTAGGGGTCAGGACAAGTGGCTTTTCCTACCAAAAGAAAATCAATGAGTCTCTGCAGCACACAAAGCCTGATGGGCAGAAGGCACCTGGTACAGCAGAAAGGTTTTGAGCTTTGGAATCAGAAAGATGAATCCCAGTTTCTAGCATTTGCCAACCTGGACATGTCTCTGGGCTGCAGTTTCTTCTTGGGTAAAATGGGAAAAATCATATATTCTCTGCCACATTGTTGTGAGGAGTAAATGAAGTAATACATATATAACACACTTAGATCACTTCCTGGTATTTAATGAATGGTAAGCTATTATGATATTGTGTTATTAATATTATGAATACTGACAGCATGCCTGTTTTTTTTTTTTTTTTTTAATTTGAACTCCAATAAAGCTGGTTCTCCACTTTGTGTTAGAACCAACAGAAGATCGTTTTTCTGTGTGGCGTTAGAGTGACGGTCCTGAGGAGAACCTCCCTTCCATGGGACGAGGGCTGAAGTGTGTGGCTGCTCCCTGTCTGCCTTACTCTCTGCTCCCCACTTCTCCTCCCCACCTTGCATATGAGCCTCAGCCTTGCCATGGGCCTCTCAGGCTCTGCTTGGCCCAGGTGAGGGCTTTTCAGATCTCAGAGGTGATCTCTGGTTTCAAGTGAGCTAAAGAGGCAAGTGTCCCCTCCCCGCTCCAGGCCTGGTCACCCTCCCTGATTCTTCATGAGACTGAGAGAAGCCTGGTGCAGATGTCAGCAGGTCAGGTCATAAGAAAACCAATGGGGAAGAGCCTACCTTGCTGTGTTTTTCCTGGCCCTTAATCATTGCCCCTTCCGCCTAAGAGGGCCACAGGGAGGCTGGGCCCTTTCAAACCTCTGAAAGACCCACTGGTTATCAGAACTGGAAAATCCCACTTAGATTCTCTAGTTCAGGGGTTTTCACGTGGTGAAATCTTATACAGAAACCCAATATATCAAACATAAAAGTAGCAGCATTTCATTGGCATAGATTGATTTTGTAACAGTCAGGGACACCTGGATTTGAATCAAGTTGCCGCTCTCACAAGCTCTTGGGTCCTGGATTATGATTTCATCACTCTGCCTCATTTGCAAAAACATGGAGTTCAAAATCACTTCCTCATTGAACCAAGAGTGGAGAGAAAATACTTGATACATAATCAGTGCATCATAGATGGTGACAGTTATTTATGATGATGATGGATGTTAACCAATCAAGACTGTTTTGATGAACACAAAAATCTGAAATCAAGTGTTATAAGTGACAGTGACCTTTTTTTTTTTAACCAGTTTTAACATTCATTTGGTTTCTACATTTCGTTTGTGGTGTAGTACCAAGAAAGCCCTCATTTGTGCAGAAAAGCATTTGCTTCAGTATCTCAGGATACTAAAATAAAGTATTTTCAGTGTCCCTGAAGCACTTTTGAGGAGTAGTTTGAGCATCTCTGGTCTAGATCAACCCTCAGCATTTGTAGTTGGAGAGACTGGGCCCAGGCAGGGGGAGGCCCGATGAAGCCATGTGGACTAGGTGCTTCACGTCATGGTGTACACAGGCCAGAAATAGGTGACAGCTCATGAGCATGAAGCACTCACAATGCCAGGACAAGTGCCCTTGGGGAGCACCAGGCATTGCGGGTAAGAAATAGAAGGTAGGAGCCAGGCACAGTGGCACAAGCCTGTAATCCCAGCACTTAGGGAGGCTGAGACAGGAGAATTGCGAGTTCAAAGCCAGCCTCAGCAATGGCGAGGTGCTAAGCAACTCAGTGAGACCCTGTCTCTACATAAAACACAAAATAGGGCTGGGGATGTGGCTCAGTGGTCGAGTGCCCCTGAGTTCAATCTCCAGTACCAAAAAAAAAAAGAAAGAAAAGAAATAGAAGGTAGAGTTCTGTTACCTGGCATGGCTGCTTCTTGTCTTGGTGTTGGTTTGCTGTTCTGATGGGGCTGGTGATGGTGGGCACACCATTCAGGTTCTATTGGGACAAAAGCCATCACACTATTAGGAAGAGGACATAGTGAGGCAGGTGCCTGAAGAAGTATTCCTAGCCGTCTCAGGGTCCCGCCACGCCTCAGCACCATGGGAATTGGAGACCAGACACCAGGGAGGAAGTGCACCTCCCCAGGGCCACCTCCATCCGTCTTCATGGCTCCCCATCCAGCCAGCATCAGGTGCCCCATGTGAAGAGGCTTTCACAACCTGGCATACGTGACCGTGCCCTTCAGCAGAGCCTGACTTTCTGGGACTTCATTGGCTAAGAAGAACTTTTTCTTATTTTTTTTAACAGAAAGAAAAATATTTTAAATCCCACCACAAGTCCAGAGTTTTACCAGCCATGTACAGTCCTCATGAAGAGACATAAAACTGGCTTTAGGGGTGGGGCTGAGTTTGAGTATCAATGTACAGGTAAGCATTGCTCTCCTCTATAAATGTACCCCTTTATGTAATAAGATGTTGTAAATGGAACCCCCTCAGAAGAATCCTATGGTTAAATCTTTGGCTCTTGAAATCTAGGTGGCTGAATCTTGGATTTCCATGAAAAAGTTAAACTGTATTTTATGTGGCTAAACCTAATACTCAGGGCTGGGGTTTGGAACTATGCAGGCCTTTGTCACAAGCTTGACTGGCCCTTATATTCAACCTGTGTGACCACCTTTCTGCCCTTATGTCCCTGGAGGCTGCTGGGATACAGGATAAGCTGATAGGCGTCTTGATGCCTAAGATACCTTGAGTGATCACCTTCAAGTGATCTCAAAGCACAGAAAAAACACAAGACCATACCTTGTTCTGCATCAGAGAAGTGAAGTCTGCTGCTGACGTGCTGGAATGAAGCAAAGGAAATGGAAACCACAGTGGGCCAGATTTCACGGCACAGGAGTTCTCTTCCCCATGCCTAGGTTTGATGGAAGGGACTTGGCTGTGGACTCCAGTTTTCTAGCCTACAGAGTTTTCTAGCCTAATCCTCTTTGCCTTTCTGAGATGCTGCAGGGGGTACTATACGGATTCATGGAGCCAGGGGCTTGCTTCCTCCTGAGGGCAGAGACAGAGCATTTCCTTTGGAGCAACACTAACACTAATAACATTATTGAACACGCAGCGCTTGTTAGGTGCCAAGCACTTAACCACGGGAACTATTCCTTGTGACATCATTAGTCCTCACAACAGATCCTTGGCCTAGGGATCACTACCTGCATTTACATCATGACTTAGCACTGAGATGCTAGTGGCATGAAGACAGAAGCCGCTCTTTGTCTCACAGTGAGTCTGTGCCCTGGACCATGTCCTTACTGGCTGATAAAGGCCACTATCTAGAAGGAGAGACTTGTGGTATGTTTATCTAAGGTGACAGGAGCTGGGAGGGTCTGGCTGTATCCAGGAAAAAGCAAGTGAGAATGAGAAGATGGGGGAGGATTTCTGATCAACAACTGCACATACCAAGTCCCTCATGGGAACCGTGGTTCTGCCAACATTTGCTGGAAGACAGAGGAAGATGAGAACTATCAGATTCACTGACTCTCTGAGTACTCCATGAATGTCTCTAGTTTGTGAGGACAGCAAGTGCCACCAGCTCACCCACTGTGAAGCCAGATGAGAACACTGGGCACACACATGCAGGACATAGTGTCCCGGCCACCACCTGTCTTCAGGCTCTCACAGAGAAGGAGCAGATGTGATGGTGGTTTGATGTGTTCTTTGGAAAACATGCTGTGTTTCCCTCCCTTCTCTCTAAACTGGCAGGCAAGGACCTCCTTAGACCACAGGAGAGGCCATGAGAGAAGAGTGCCAAATAGCCCTGGTACCCACAACACAGAACATGCTGGGAGAAGTCTAGGGACAACTTGAACTTTCACTTTGGAGTTTGGGGACACAGTTTTACATGGAAAAAGCAAAGGCGGGAAATCAGTGCAAAAGCCAGAGATCCCTGAGTGAGAAGTAAAGACCCACCACCACTACAGCAGTCAGCTTTCAGTTCCACAGGGCAGTGCTGCTGCTGATTCCTTGCTGAGTAGGGACACATGGATGGAAGCTGGGCAGGAGCCCGCTGGAAAAGGTAGAGGCAGCCCAAGAACCAAAGGGTTATGGGGCAGTGAGTGAACAAAGGAGGGGAGGAGTGGTCACCTAGGTGCACTCCAAGCATCAAGGGGATGCTCCACACACCCTGAAGGTAGGAGCCCCACATGAAAGAGGCAGGTCTGAATCTCAGAGAGGGCGCCAACCCCAGGCTGCCCTGGCTCCAGCCCAGACAGACCCTTTGTACCTGTGCCCTTCAGCCTCTGCCCCAGCCCTGGAGAAGTCAGAAGCAGCAGAGTGACAGGTGGCAGGGGAAAAGGAGAAGGAGGAGGAGATCAGCTCTCTCCCCCACTGGCCTTCAGCTCTTCTGCAGGCCTGGGCGTGGACACAAGAGGAGGAGGGAGAAGCTGTAGACCAGAGACTGCAGTTTTGATAAGAATCTGGACCAGACTGCTGAGTATCTGAAAATGAGATCATTGTATCTAAAAGCCAGAAGAGCTATGGGATTTGCCTAAAATATCAGGCAAATGGTGGGGGAGGGAAAGCCAATGGGCTATGATTGAAGGCAGTGGAAGAGAAAAACAAAGCCATTTTCTGATGGTGTCCTCTGTCATCTATCCCATTATGCTAATTTCACTCAGTGTGGGTTTTTGATTTTTTATAAAAAGGGCAAATTACAAAGCCCAGCTCCATTACAAATCCAGATTTTACATATGTAATATTTGTCACAGAATGCCTTGAAGATGACCTTTTCATATAGAATCTCCAAAAGAAATAAGTTGTTAATGGATCCACCTCCCATAAATGTTTGACTGAATTTTTTCCTTTCCCAGATTTCCTTTTCTACCATTACGGGGCTCTGTCACCAACTGGTTCCTAAGCCCCTGTCACCTCATTGTTCTCTGCCATGTCTCAGACCAAATCTAGTACAAACTACTTGTGATTCTCCAAGAACCTCTAGCAACATCTATTATATGTCTTTCCATTAAAAAATTATTCTTCTAAGAGGACATCAATTTATATGAAACTGCACCTGGTGGCTGGATTGACAGTTCCTATATCCACTCAGATTCAATATTGATCTTTCTGTCTTCTCCATCACTGCAGTATTCTGAGGTTAAGTGAATTGCCCTGAAGATCTTGGCAAGTGGCTCTGAGGGATGGAGACACTATGGTGAACTTGGCCCAAACATCTAAAAGAGCTGCCTATGGTCACATGTTTCCTGACCTCTCTAATGGGCCCTGCAAGGCTCCTGGGAAGAGGACAGTCATACTCACTCTTCATTGACAAAGATGAGTTCCAGAGATGGTTGGCTGTTTACATCAAGACCTACAGTGGCAAAGAAATGCAAGAATAAGATGTGGGTGGAGCTAACACCTGGGTAGAAGAGCACCCAGGGATGAGGGTTGGGACGGGAGGTGTTCTGGGTGATGATTCCCCTTCTCTCTGCTCTGAAGGTATAGTGGAGCTCACCGACAGAGACAAGGCCCTGGGCTCTGTAGGAACTCTTGAGCATCTTGGGGTAAGAGCAGGTGGAGGGGGGATGCCCATAAGTGAAGGGGCAAGGAAGAGCTGGGGGTGGGGATCAGGGAAGCTCCAGGTTACAAGAGCTGGTGTGGGAAAGAGGGACAGTGAAGATGAGGGGGTGATGGGGACAGGCACCAAGCTGGGCAATATCACAAGAGAAGACTGGCAGGGCACCCAGGGAGGAGGTTGGGGGAGCAGAGAGGAGATGAACTCCAGCAAACTGTACTGATGGGCTCGGCCTCTTCAGCGCTGGAGTTGCCTGCCACGAGCTGCTCCTCCTCGGCACTGACCAGCTCCTGCAGCACGGCCTCCACGATGGGCATCACCATGGCGGTGGTGGAGGTGTTGGAGAGCCACATGGACAGCAGTGTGGTGCAGCACATGAAGCAGAGCAGCAGCCTGGAAGGCAGGGCGGCCGGGCTGGGCATTGGCAGAATGTTTATCTCCCCGGGTCCAATGGTGGACCCTGCAGAACGCTCTTGGGGTCTCCTACCTACCTGATGGTGTTGGTCTAGAGATTTGTAGCTGGCATTTACCCACCAAGCCATTCAGCTTTTTTTTTTTTTTTTCGGTAACGGGAATTGAACTCAGGGCCACTCGACCACTGAGCCACATCCCCAGCCCTATTTTGTGTTTTATGTAGAGACAGGGTCTCACTGAGTTGCTTAGCGCCTCGCCGTTGCTGAGGCTGGCTTTGAACTCACGATTCTCCTGTCTCAGCCTCCCTAAGTGCTGGGATTACAGGCGTGCACCACCACGCCCGACGCCATTCAGCTTTTTACTTCCAGTGCTTGGCACTGTGTATAAGGGAATTCTTGTTGTTTTCTTTCAGGTGGTGCTGGGGACTGAACCCAAGGATGCTTTACCACTGAGCTGTGTCCCCAGCCCTTTATATTTCGAAACAGGGTTTCAATAAATTGCCAAGGCTGGCTTTGAATTTGAAATTTTCCTGCCTCAGCCTTCTGAGTTGCTGGGATTACAGGTGTGTACCTGGCAAGGGAATTCTTCCGCCTTTGTAGCCAGTAATTCTGAACACCATTCCATTCCCTACTTTGCAGCCAAGATACCATAGTTGTTAGTGAACAAATAGAGATTAATGTTAGAGGCCCATAGTCTGCTGACTACACATCCTACTGTCAACATGCTAAAAGTGTAGCCCCAAAGTGACAGCAGTGTCCCATACCACTGTGTGACTTTCTGGTATCTAAAAGTCAACACTTGGAGGTAAATACTAGCAAAGATAACCTTCAAATGCTTTCTCTTTGACTTTGAAACATGATGCAGTGTGCCGGCACAGACATGTTTCCATAAGATAAGCCACCCCCAAAATCACCTGTGTTTGTGATTTTACATGGAATCCTTAACTTCCCACAATTCCGGGACAGTATACTTGTCATGTGGATTATGACCAAGCAGGGGCCTGTCCTGGAGGTGCTTTGTTTAGGCTGATAGCAATGTGAGTTTGTCTGTCCTGCACATGCCCTGGCAACGGGGTGGAGACTGAGCAAGGTGGAAATTTGCTGGGTGATGAGGTGTATGGGAAGAGCGGAAACACAAGTGGATAGAAATTCTTGAAGATGGTACACAGAGGTTTCCAAAAGCCACGGAGTCTCACCATAATGTGGGGAAACAGTGTCACGTGCCTAGGAGATGGAATGTGGGGACAAGGTGATTGCTGGGGCTGGGACAGTGTAGGAGACAGGATCATATGTGTAGGCAGAACCTATAGGTGTCTAAGGGACTGATTTTGAAAAGGAATACCATAACGATTTATTTATATGCCGGCTCTCAAAGGAGTCAGCGCAGCTTCCATGAAATGTAGGACTGACATGGGAAGGTGCCCAGTGCAGCAGGAGGGAGGATCCCACAAAGTGCCAACCATGACATTCCCACATATCTCCCCAGGGGGCCAGTCTCTCCCACGTGGCCTTCTTGACAGAGTGGAAAGAGGCAGCAGCTGAGAGTGTCATCACATGCAACACGTCTAACGTGTCTGTGCTCTGAAGCCATCACAAAAACTGGTGGGTGGATGGGAGAAAACATCACATTTCCTTAAATGACAGAGAGGGCACCCACTCCCTCATCCAGCCTGCTCCCTGACAGACACAAGAAAGGTTGGGAAACAATTTCTGTTGGCCCCTGTGTTACCTAATGAGCCCCTTGTATGTTTTAACCCCCTTCCCTTGCAGTCTAGGTTATCAGGTAAATTCTTTGGGTTCTGATGATGATGGCACCAGGGTCGGTGATTCAAATCTATATTCCTCGACTACAGGAACTCTCGCTCGAGGGAGAGGTGGGAGCCCCACAACTGTAGTATTACCCGACCCTCATGAATAGAACAACAGGCTAAAGTGGATGTCCCGCTGCAGCCGAAGACGTGCTGGATGCACGGCTGTCCCGAGTGCGACTTACATGCCCGGCTTGGCTCCGGCCATCAAGACCATGCGCAGGGCGATTCTCTTGTGCAGGTTCCACTTCTCCACGGCAGCCGCCACGCAGATGACACCCACCAGCAGCAGCGTGGTGTTCTTGAAATACTCAGCTGCCACCTGCGGGGAGGCCCAGGCAGGTCAGCTACTCTCCCAGACCCAGGGCCTGGCCAACTGGGAGAATGGGTGGTGCCCAAACTCCTTCATAGGCAGAGGCTGGCAAAGAGCCAGCAGCAGGGTGGGGAGCATTATTAAAATGGCTTTTCTTGCAGTGCTAGGGATCACACTCAGGGCCTTGTGCATGCTGGGCAAGTGCTCTACCACTGAGCTACCCCACCAGCTAAGACAGCTGATTATTTTAGAATAATATCTACCCAGCGCCTACCACAGGCAGGCTCTGTGTGAGCCCTTTACAAAGATGATTTTGTTTAACTCATCTGATAAACCCATGGGTAGATATTCTCCTTTTGTTTTTTTTGTTTTGTTTTGTTTTTGTTTTTTGGAGGGAATTGAACTCAGGGGTACTCCACCACTGAGCCACATCCCCAGCCCTATTTTGTATTTTATTTAGAGACAGGGTCTCACTGAGTTGCTTAGCACTTCACCATTGCTGAGGCTGGCTTTGAACTTGCAATCTTCCTGCTTTGGCCTCCTGAGCCACTGGGATTATAGGCGTGTGCCATGGCACCCGGCTTCTCCACTTTTTAAAACATAATATTTGTATTTAAATTTGATATGAATATGATTTTAAAAAATAAATGCATGGATAATTTTATACTGCTCTTTCAAAATGTTTTAAATAACCTTAGATTTATATTCTAAATCTCATGTTTAATGTTTTTAGAAAATTATTTTCTTATTTATAGGAAAATGAATACATGCTCAGTATGGAAAATTTCCAAATATAGAAAAATTATTCTACTTTTGTTAATAACTTATTATTTTCCCCTCAATTTCCTTTTTCCTATGGCTATGTAGATACATAAATGGATTTTCACATTATGTAGATGTTTATATGTTGCCTTTTTTTCCCATTTAACACTACACCCTGGTCATTTTCTTTATTTTTTTTTCCTGATCATTTTCTTATAATACTTAAGTTTATTGGCAACATTCATTTTAATGGCAACATAATGTAACATAGAATTTATTTGGCCATTTTCCTTTTGTTGACTATTTAGATGGATTTTTTTTCTTTTGTGCTTCTACAAATGGAGCAAAGAGTGATCTTCTGACATTATTTCCTAGGTACAAATATGACTACATGATCGGTGGGACATCATGTACAACCAGAAGAGAAATTATACTCCATTTATGTATGATGTGTCATGGTGCATTCTACTGTCACGTGTAACTAATTAGAACAAATAAAAATATTTTAAAAAGAATGATCCTTTGCATAAACTATCCTTGTGTAAATGTGATCATTTCTTCTGGATACACCCCCCTCTTCAGTACTGGGGATTGGCCTCAGGGCCTTGGGCAGGCTGGGCAAATGCTCGACCACTGAATTATATCTCCAGCCCTTTTTATTTTTTATTTTGAGACAGGGTCTTACTGACTTGACAAGGATGGCCTTCAACTTGTGATCCTCCTGCCTCAGCCTCCCAAGTCGCTGGGATTATAGGTGTGTGCCACTGTACTTGATAGGATAGAGTTCTTGAAGGTGTTTTTATCATTTGCCTTAATTTTTTTTGTACGTACATTCTTATGAGTGAGAGAAAGCATTTCCAAATAAAGAAGAAAATTATAGATGATAAAAAGGGAAGAAAAGAATTATCTGGTTATATGTAGTGGCCAGAAGCCTGCTTCTAAAAGGGAGCACAAGGACACTCTCACGTCCATTGCTTTGCTGAGACCTGAGAGACGGGACTAAGCATGCCTTATAGCCTTATTCACCTAGGAAAGAGCACCCTCAGAGGGAGGGAGAAGTAAATTTAACAGCTCCTTATGAACAATTAATTCCACACACCACAGGGCACATGGGGCAACATCTGAATTGTTGCTTCATGCTTGTTCTGTGGTTTGTTCACTTTTTTTTTTAATTTGCATTTCTTTTCAACTCAATTTTGCACTAATGGCCAAGGACTTTCCTTTATCTCTTAACACCTAATATCCAAAAGCAGATGCTCAATAAATATTTCACATACACGAGAATTGCTCCTAGCCTGAAGAAACAAGGCAGAAACTGAGAGGAAAAGATATAGAAAATTTTAACTTCTAATTTAAAACTCCTCTTAAAGGCAGAAAACAAAAATTTAATTGCAGGAAAGATAAACATGGAACAAAAGAAGGAAACTAAACATAGTGAAATATGTGATGTGTCCATAAAGTAACCAATATTTGTATCATCATACTAATATTTGTATCATCATACTAACCAATATTTGTATCATCATACTAACCAATATTTGTATCATCATACTGATGTTTTGATTACTGAATTTACAAAAACTGATATAACTATATTGCGGCATGGGGGAGGGGCAGCAGAGGATGTAAAAGAACAAAATCGTCATCTGCCCTCATAGGTAGTCAACTGATAATGTCTATAAATGATGATCAAGAACTAATGCAACAATATCGTAAGAATATGGAGCTTAATGCAGGAGAAGCAGGTAACAAAAGATCCTCAGTCTGAGGGCGGAGTCGGGCTTGAGCGGGGTGAAGTGGGCGAAGGGCAGAGACTTTATTATTTGGTTTTTAAGCTTCGTGCATGTAACACTTTGATAACATCAAAGCCACAATAAAGTCGGGCTGCTCCATTTCTCCCTCTTTTGCCCCATGCAAAGTTCACTGTGTTGGGTTGGTGAGATCCGTGCAATGGGAACACCTGCCGTCTTGGCCACCATTTTCTGGGAGAAGAGTTCTCTGCTTTTGGCTACCCTAGTTCTTGTCCCCAGGCTTATTCCTCAGCTGACTATGGTCGCTGAAGCTCCCGAGAGCAGAGAAGGCGCCTGCTCTGGCCGTCCTGTGACTCTGGGGCCCTGGGCTCTCGGTGAGGGGCGGTTCCGTGAGGGAAGATGCTGCCCCCTAGCGGGACGCGGGAGCGCCGCTGGGATAACGGGGGTTGTGGCTGGGAGTCTGGGACCTTCTCCCAGCCAGGTTTCCCTCGCAGGCTTGCAGGAGGCAGCTCTGCACCAATAGGGTTTATTCTCTGTCTACAGAGAATAGTGGACAGCGGTAGTACTTGGAGATGGTCCCTCCTCCAGTCACATCACGTGACCTGCTGCTAAGCTATTGCAGCGTCAATGGGACCAGAATTGCTTTCCTAGGGGACTGATGACAAAATTTAGTTTCCTCCTCTTTGGCACTTGTTATTCCAGGATGATGGCCTTTTAAGAGGCTATTTCAGCAGGTGTGGCTATTTCCTGTGGGTTCTGCCGGAAGGGAAGGGAAAGGCGCCACAGGTGGAGATCTCCGTGCCAGGCATTTTGCAGTTTGCATTCACTTTTTCCTGGGAGCCCTACCACAGCCCTGCGAGGTTGGTGTCTCACAGACAAGGAAGGTCCGAGAGATTAAGGTACATTTCCAACGTCACAGTGCAGCGTGGTGGTAGGATATCAATGCAGGTCTGTCTGAATCCAGAGCCCACTAGCCAACATGCCACCCAGGTGGGCCAGCTGGGAACCAGTTGGCACCAGAATTTTCTCCGTCTCCAGACTGCATTGGCACACATTCTTATCTTCATCTGTAATTGCCATCCTGAGGCTGGCCCTAAACGCCCAGGGCTGGCCTCTACAAGGCCCAGCTTCAATGAGATATTGGCTCTGTGCTGTTTTCTCCTTGGGTGTTTGGTGGGCTGGCAGTCTCTTCATATGCCTTTCTTGCCCTCTTGCAAGTGTTACCATGTGCTTGGGAAATGCAGCCTGGGGCTTAGGCTGTAGTTTGTGATTATAAAGGTAGCATAGTCAGGTGGGTAGAGCAAGGACTGCAAGCCAGCCAAGTCTCAGCTGTGTGACTCTAGGCATGTTATTCAACCTCTCTGGGCTTTATTTTTCTTATTAAAAAAAGAATAAGGTTATGGGAGGCCTTACTTTGTAAGGTTGTCACAAAGATTAAATGACACAGATTGTATGGCCTGCCATGTAGACAGCCAGGATTTCTAGGGACTCTTCCTGTTATTAAATGCTCCACACAAAGGCTAACTCGGTCTGAGGCCTTTAGCACACAGAGGGCTCAGAGCAAAGCCACAGGGCTGCCTTTTTGCTTTTATAAATTAAAATCCCCCTCAGTGGTGCTGTTCGTTAGTTTTCTAGCCCATCGATTTTTCTTTCACAATAAAACTTTGCTTATTCAGAACCCCTGAGGGAACACAGGAGTCCCAGGATTGCTGAGGATTATCTTAATCGTTTTCTGAACTGTGCTGCCTCCTTTCTGCCTTTATTAACAGAGCCTGTGTGTTCTGCAGCCTCTTGCCAGCCCTCCGAGATGGCACCCTCAGCCAGCAGCTATGCTTTCACTGGGCTACCTGTCCAGGCTGCTGCCATGGCAAGCCTCACATCTGCATTTTACACTTTTTTCGTCTTATTCTTAGGCTGCTGCAGCTAACTGTTGCCAAGGTCCTTGCTGTTAGCAACCCTTTCCCCACTTCCAATATCCAGTAATCAATATTCTGTGACTCAGAAGCCAGGTAACAGAGGATGCTTGAGATGTTTGTGAAGAGAAATTAGATTCTAAAGGAGCGCTGCTCCCAGGAGTAAAGAGCAGAGTTTTGTGACATTCGTGTTTGCACTTTGGTTGCTTTTTCTGCCTTTCTTCTGTGGTTTCCTCAATGCGCCATATCACTGAACTTTGGAGGGGACAGGTGTATCTGGACAGTGTTTTATAAAAGATAGGTTCACGGAGCCCATCTTGAAAAGGTGTAGCAGGGTACAGCAAATGAGGACCTCCAGCCCTGCAGCAGGAGGATGGCGCCCCCGCCAATGAGCTGTAGGCCACTGGACGAGCCTCTGTACCCTGTCGCTCCATCCCTGTAAGTGCCAATGGCAATGCTACACAGTTCATTTAGTCTGTCATGACAGGCCTTAAGGAAGAAGGTGCAGGTGGGTTCTCAGAACGATGCTTGGTGTATCAGAAGTGCTCAATAAGTGTTATTATTAAGGAAGTAAAAAGAGATCAAAGCTGTAGGTTGAGGCTGGGGTTAGGAATCAGCTCCGGCAGCATGAGCAAGTGAAGGGAATGAGAGGAGGACATGACATGAGAGGGAACAAGGCAGACCTAGGAGACAAAGATCCCTCCAAATTTTCTTAAAGAGTGACAGCTTCGAAAGAGCTTTCTAGCCTATAATTAGAGCTCACAAGGACAGAATGCTGGAGAATGTAATCTACTAACTATCTAGTCCTGTGTTAGGGAATTGCAGGTGACATCAGTTCGTGATGAACTTTAAAAACTTTGTTTTCTTTGGGCACAGTATTACTTATTTCTATCTAGATACAGAAATCTCCCTTCATCTGCAGTTTTGTTTTTTGTGGTTTTAGTTACCCAGGGCCAATTCTAGACAGAAAATATTAAATGAAAATTTCCAGAAACAAATAATTCACAAGTTTGAAATTGCATGTTATTCTCAGTAACACAATGAAATCTCATACTGCTTGGGACATAAATGAATCATCCCCTTGCTCAGCATATCCACTGTATATACACTACCCTCCCATTAGTCATTCAGTAGCCATCTCAAATCAGATTCACTGCCATGGTATTATAGTGCTTGTGTTCATGTATCCCTTATTTTACTTTATAATATCTCCAAAGTGCAAGAATAGAGTGAAGGAGGCACCAGGACATAAGACATGGATGGATAGATTAACTCTGGCCCTATGTGATGATACTGCAGGATACATAAAAGAAACTATATATGTAGGGTTCTGTACTACCAGTGGTTTCAGGTCTCCACTGGGCATCTTGGAACATACCTCCCCATAGATAAAGTGGGACTATAGCTGTTATATTTTTTTATCTTTTAAAAGAGTTTTGGAAATGGGAAACAGATTGGGCACAGTGGCACACGCCTGTAAACCTAGTGGCTTGGGAGGCTGAGGTAGGAGGATTGTGAGTTCAAAGTCAGTCTCAGCAACTTTGTGAGACCTGTTTCAAAATAAAATATAAAAAGGGCTGGGGATATGGCTCATTGGTTAAGCACACCCCTGGATTCAATCCCTGAAAAATAAAAATAAAATAAAACAGGAGACAGAATTTGTGGCTCTATTCCTAAAAGTTTGAGAATGGAAATCTGGACATTTACGTCAGCTCATTGTTTTTTTCCCTGATTGTCTGATTTGTCCTCCTTGGGACCATCCCCCAGAGGTGTGACAGAGACAGACCAATCCTTCCTCATGGGCACTTTCATACTCAGAATAGTCTGAAATTGTTACAAATCCCCAGGGGGTAGGAATTTCTATTACTCTCATTTTTCAGATGGGTAAATAGCAGTTAGTCGAGCTGCTGAACTTGCTCAAGACTAGTCAGGGACAATGCTGGATTTGAACTCAGTTCTATCCTTCTGCAAACTTGGATGCGACCCTCCCTGCATTTCCACCATACTTGCTCATGGTAGTGGTGGGAATCCTTCTCCCTACTCTAAGCCAGAGAGCAACAGGTTGTGTACGTGACTATGTCCACTCTCCTGACATAGGCATTTGGTGGCATTGGGTGGGATGCATCAGAAATGCAGTGAATTGTGGGTGCCTTCTTCAAAGGGTGGAGTGTCTCAGCCCTCAGGAGCCTCGTGGTGGTCTCTGCAACAGACCTATTTGCAGGCTCTTTTGGTTCATCTGAACAATAGCATTGGAACCTTCTAGATTTCAGTAGTGAGCAGCAATAGTGAAAGCCTGGGACCATTCCCTCTTAGCCCTGTTGAGGGAATAGCTGCTCTCTAGTCAGTGCCCAAGCAGTGCCCTAAGCCAGCCTCCTAAGCATGCCTCTCTGCCTTTCCCTGGGGGCAGGCAGGCATGCCACTTTTGCTGGGGAAGTGCCAGCATGGGCTCAAATACCCTTTCCATCACCTAACTCACATTGCCAAGAGTGGAGGGTTTTTTTTTTTTTTTTTCTTTTCTTTTAAATAGTTTTAGTTGTTGATGGACATAATACCTTTATTTTGTTTAGTTTTTTTTTTTTTTTTTACGGTGCTAGGGATTGAACCCAGTGCCTGAATCATGCTAGGCAAGAGCTTTACCACTGAGCCACACTCCCAGCCCCAAGAACAGAGGTTTTCTCAGAAAACTTCTGGGACTGTTGTTGGGAGGAAAGAAAAGGAAGGAAAGGTCCAAGTAGCTGGCTCTCTAGGCCCCCATTCCCAAATTAAGTGAGATTTTTATTCCATCTGTTTTATATATTGAGTTTCCTAAGATTTGGCTTAAAGAAAAGGTGTTGCTTATAAAAAGATTCTTTGCAAACCCTACTTTAGAGAATGTAAAGCAGAGAGACCCAGATGGGTGTCCGCCAGATCCAGAAGCCACTTAGCCTCTGCATGGCTGGAGATACTCGTTCCTACCTGCCACAGCAGAGGGAAATAGTGCTAGATACAAAAAGATCACAGAATCTTAAAGTCAAAGGGACATAGGGTTCAACCCATCTGCCAAGGCTCCAAGTCCATCTGTAGTATTACTGATGTGGTCATTTGGCTCCAACTCCAGGGTCAGGAATATGAGGATCAAACATGGTAACTAGCCCATTCCAGAGTTTTCCCTTATCCAGAGTAGAGAGCACTTTGTATGAGGCACTTTGACTCTTTGAGCCTAGCGATGAGCCATAGAAGCCACAAATTATGTACCCCATTCCTCAGGGACTCAGGTTCCAGATTTTTGACCTCCAGGCCACCCACCTCTGGATGAGCTCTTTGTCCAGAATTTGATGATCTGGACATGCCATTTGTTCATTCCACAGGAGATTTTGGTATTTATTGCCCAGCGGTCAAGATTACAAATTTTGGAGTCAAGCAATCCTGAGGGCTGGAATTATAGCTCAGTGGTAGAGCACTTGCCTTGCATGTGTGAGGCACTGAGTTCAATCCTCAGCACCACATGAAAATAAATAAATATATTGTGTCCATCTACAACTAGAAAATATTTTTAAAAAATTCCTGAATTTAAGTTTTGGCTCCACTACTTAGTCGCTGTGTAACCTCAGTAAGATACTTAACCTCTCTGAACTTCAGTCTCCTCCTCCGTAAAATGAAGATAAAAATAATAACTCCTTCACAGAAGATAAAATGATACTGTGCATGTAAATGACAACCCATAGGGGCTGGCACATGGTAAATGCTCCAAGTTTTGGCAGCAACATCGTACTGATAGATGACTCATACTAGGCCTGTACTCCACTAAGACCTAAAGACCTTTTCACATCGGCTGCTAACATTTGTCCTTATTAAACTTCATTTGCTCAGTTTCAGCCCATTGTGTCACCCAGTCAACATCGACTCTGCCACCATACCTCAGCCACCCGCATCCTGCTTAGTCATCTGTCAGTCCTATAATGTGCCTTTTAAAATTTCATCTGAGCTCTCTCTCCAGTCTGAGGCCAACATGTCAGTCAAGATGCTCTAGTTCAGCTGTTCAGCACTCAGCTTCCTCAGCTCTGCTATCTTCTAGCCCTCCTTCGAGTGAGGATCCCCCCGGCCCCAGAAATTTTGAAGGCTCCAAGGAGAAAGGGAACTTATATTCAACCACTTCCTTTTAAAAGATGGGAAACTATAAAACCTTTTAGAAAGATTGTATTCAAAAAGCAGTCAATGTCAAGTATGGGCACTGGAGAGTATAACACTGCGGAGCCTCTTCTGCATCTCCCCATGTTTTCTATGCTTTTTCTCTGCTAGAATAGAAACTTCTGAAGGTCAGGAGCCTTTTCTTTCATTTCATCTCTCTTCCTAACACCTGAGATCTGTTGAAGGAAGGCACTTTAAGCTTTGCAAATACCTGCTGGCTGATGCATTATTACCATAAAAAGTAACCATTTATATGTACTGGTGATGGTTAAATTTATGTGCCAACTTGGATGGGCTAGGGGGTGCCCAAGTGAAATGTGGTTTCTGGGCGTAACTATAGGGGTGCTTCTAGGGGAGACTGGAATTTGAATCTGTGGACTCAGTAGATGGCTGTCCTCAATGTGGACAAGCACCATCCAATCCACTGAGGGCCTAAACAGCACCAAAGGTGTGGGGAGAACTTGAGCTAGGACATCTCGTCTCATCTTCTACTCTTGGACTGGGATTTACAGCATCAGCTCCCCAGGTTCTCAGGCCTTCAGTCCCACACTGATACCGTGGGCTCTCCTGGGTGTCCAGCTTGCAGATGGCAGATCATGGGATTTCTCCATCTCCACAACTGACTAAGCCAATTCCTCATGATAAATCTCTCTTTAGTGCTGTCTACATCTGTATTTACCCTACTTCCCTGTTGGTTCTGTTTCTCTGGAGAACCCTGACTAATGCAGGCCATTTCCAGCCTCAGGTAGTGGGAACGTCAGAAGGGCCAGAAATGAGTTTGGAAAGTGCAGATATTGTGTTTTTATTCATTTCTGTCACTCTTGGGTACCATCCCATCCCATCCCATATCACACATGGCACATACAGGACTCAGGAAATACTTTGCAGAATGTCAAGTGAATAACATGAGGGACAAAAGCCACAGTCCCAGAGCCACAGTGATCCTGTTCACATGGCTTCATGTAGAGATGCCACTACTTACACATAATCAAGAAACGCTGTGCTCAAGAACCATGAGGGGAGAGCCACACGGGATGGCACTGGGCTGCGTACAGGCTGTCAGACATTACAAATCCTGGGTATGTGGGGTGGTGGTGAATCTTGGTGGAGAGAGCCCATGTCTATCAAAAGTTTACATCTGTGTGTCTGATATGGACCATCTAAAAGTTAAAAACCTCAAATAGGCTCAAAAGGAAGAGATACTGAGGTCTTTGGAAAGTCTTTACCAAAGAGAGTAATTGAGTAGGATTTTAAAAGCTGAAAGAATTGGAGATAACTTGCCAAGGTGGACAAATGGCCCATGTCATGGCAGGGGCTGGTCAAGCATGAACTGGGCTCGGGGCATGACACACAGATGATGTGGGGGCTCACAGTATTTCCCCCGGAGCCACGGCACATACTGGTGTAGTGGCAGAACGGGTATTATCTCTCTGCAGTTAACTGGCCCACACAAGGCTCTAGCCCATGGCCTCTAACTTCCTGGCATTTCCCTCTAATCTGAGCTAAGAAGGTCAGTTAAACAGACTATATTTGGACTAAGCTGCTCCCTATAGCCCAACTGTTAAATATCATTGCTAGCCAAAGCGATCATATCAAACAGATGGATTAGGGTTGTTTTTTTTTTTTAACCTCAAATGATAAAACAGGCCCTTTCATTCCTCCAGCACCCAGCATATCAATGAGTTTTTACCATAAAAAGTAACCATTTATATGTACTGGTGATGGTTAAATTTATGTGCCAACTTGGATGGGCTAGGGGGTGCCCAGGTGAAATGTGGTTTCTGGGTCTAACTATAGGGCTATTTCTGGGGGAGACACTGATCCCTGATCCCTCAAGACACTTTTTCTTTTCTCAAGAACCCTGAGGGGAGGGCCATACGGGACGGCATTGGGCTCCATACAGGCTGTCAGACATTACCAATCCTGGGTCTGTCCTGTTTTCCCCACCAACTGCTGCCCCCACAAACTCTGTCCTTTTGCCCTTTTGAATGTGCAGAGGGGTGACACTTGGATAGCTGTTGCCTAGCAACATCGATTGACAGGGCTGCTGGGGGGGATTCCCACTGTCGACCACCCTTAGAGAAACCAAAGTCTACTTGGAGGCCAAGGCCAACCATTAGCTTTTGGGCTGCCTGTAGAGAAAGACAAAGATTAATTTTCTTAATGAACAGTCATCCCAGTTAGAATGTTACTTAGGATTCCGTTCTTCCTAAACTTCATTTTTTCCCCTTTGCCCTCTTCTTTCACCCCCTACTTCCCCCGCTACCCCCAAGGTTTTGGTTTCAGTTTAAAGAGAAACCTGCAAAGCAAGGTTGTACACTTCTCTTAAGAAAAGTCATGTTTAAGGTCAATTTTTCCTTTAGGCATGCACAAAAAACCATCTTCTCTATTCTTTATTCTACAAAAGAGAGAAAAATTGAAGTGACTGGTGATGCTGGTCACAGATTAGCTTTAGATGGGTCCCCAGGATGTTGGGGTTGTACACTCCAAAGACAAAGGCACTGCTGAGAGTTCAGGGATCCTATTCATTTTAGAGAGGCTGATGCTGTGTTTACTCAATGCCACCAAAAAGAAGAAAGAAAGAAGAAAGAAGAAGGGGGGGGGGAGAAGAAGGAAGAAAGCAGAAGAAAGAAGAAAGAAGAAGAAGAAGGAGAAGAAGAAAAAGAAACAACCCAAGATCAAAGCAAACAAAAACTGTCAAGTTGAGTTCATCTAGTAGAAATGCAAAGCATCCATTTGCGCTCACCTAATTCTATCTTTGGGACTTTCGAGAAAATTCTGGTAGCCAGGGTTAAGACATCACATTAAGTCCAGCATCATTTGTTTTCTTTCAAATCACAGAGACTGAGATACCCACTGTTCTTTTTTAAATTTTTAAAAAAATTTTTTTGGTACTGGAGATTAAACTCAGGGACACTCGACCACTGAGCCACATCCCCAGCCCTAATTTGTGTTTTTATGTAGAGACTGAGTTGCTTAGCGCCTTGTCATTGCGGAGGCTGGCTTTGAACTCATGATTCTCCTGTCTCAGCCTCCCTAAGTACTGGGATTACAGGCTTGTGCCACTGTGCCTGGCTGAGATTCACTGTTTTTAGTAATAACTCTATGGACTGATAATACCACAGAGTCACAGAGTGCTCTATGGAATGTCTTCTTGTGATACAGTGAACTTTGAAATCTAATGGGTATGGGTTTGAATCCAATTCTGCTACTTCCTATTTAGTGATTTGGGGTACATTTCTTAACTCTCTGAGTCTCTTCCCTCACACATAGACTGGAAATATTAACACCCACCTCATGGAGACCCTGCAAGTGCTATGTTCAATAATGAACGCAGCGCTTCTAGAATATGGCCTAATTCTCTTGGCAGTTCTAACCTTAGCTGCTTCTCTTCTCCCTTCTCTGCTTCTGCCTCACCTCATTCCCACCTCTTCATCAGAAACTCTGAGCAGAGACTAGGGGCCATAACGAGACAGCCCAAATGGAACCAGATGTTCATGAATGAGGGCCAGCATCTGTTTTGCTCCTACTCTGGCTGGTTCCCTTCTTCCTTATTTGTGCTAGGTGTAAATGTTTGCCCTGACATTTGGCTCCAACCTGAGCTTGATATTGATCATTTCTGTTTGAACGTTTAAGATGCCACAAAAAGTGAACAGAGGGGGCAGACTCTAGGTAGAGAGTGGGCAAAACAAAAAATCCACACAGGGGCTGCGGCTGTAGCTCAGTGGTAGAGTGCTTGCCTAGCATGCGTGAGGCACTGGGTTTGATCCTCAGCACCACATATAAATAATAAATGAATAAAATAAAAATCCATCAACAACTAAAAAATATTAAAAAGAATCCTCACAGGAATCTGGAATGGGGGAGGAACGAACAGAATTTTCTCTTTTCTTGAGAGGGGTAAACTCTCAAGAAAGTTGGGGCACAGGGAATCATGGTAAGTCTCTCTGCCAACAAGCACTAATCAAGCACCTACTTTGTATGGGCTCAGCCTTCTAAATGAGCTACACAACAGGTGGGGGGCCTGATTCCTACTTTCTGTGCATATAGTAAAAATGGACAGCAAGAGGCTGAAAACATGAACCACAGATGACTTACAGGTACCCATCATACAGCTCCTATAAGGTTTCAAATTGAAGACACAATTGGATGTGTTTAATCAAGCTCTAATTCCTGAAAGAGACCAAGTTTTAAGCCAGTTTGAGAGACAAGGATAGGCTTAAATGTGGGGAATGTAGGGTCTGGAAAAGCAGGTACAAAGGCAGTGTTCAGGGATGGTTCCAGTGGGTGAAAAAGCCCCTCCTCAAGTGCTCTATGAATCTCCCTTTCCCTGGAGCCCTCCCGTACAGGCCCGGTAGGACCCAAGCAGAGGGCTGGATCACAAGTGGTCTAACCTCGCTGGATCGGAGAACTCCGAAGAATGGGTAGAGAAAGGCAGGCACTAGGGCTGCAGCTCCAAGAGGCACGGCCTCGGACACCCAGTACACAGCAGTCACGATCAAAACGTAAGCACACGCAGCCTCCTGGAAAGGGAAGAAGAGGTGGTTAGTCGCAGGGACAGTCACTGCCACCAAGAATCTGAATGAGACCAAGGCTGAGGTAGTAGGCACCTGGACTCCCCTGTGGGCACCAGGATTCAGCCCTGGGAGGTGCAGAGCTGGACTTCGCAGGTGGATGTGGTAGACATGTGATGAGACCCACCCTTTATGGGTGAAGTTATGGCTGCTTCTTGGAGGGACCCATGCCTGGCATGCGGTTAGCAAAATGGCCACAGGGCTGTTGAAATATCACACAGCTCTGCTGGTTCATGAAGCTGTAGGGGGTAGGCACTGAAATTAAGCGTAACATCCAGAGCCAGGTAGAGTTTGAAGATTTAACTTGGGCTGGGACCTAACCTACTGGGATCAATTAATCAGATACTGGAGATTGTTGCGGTAGTTAAAGATGGGGTCAATATGTGTGATTGGTTCCCACGTGAGCTCTGAGATCAGCATCCTGAGTTTACAGGTGTAAGAGATTGGGGATGGGGAAGGGCACTTGGACTGTGCCTGACTGAAGAGAAGAGGACCAGTAAGATGTGAAATTTACATGTAATCCAAGAGCTGGCTTCCATACTGCACTCCTGTAGCCCTGGAAACCTGAGTGTGTCTCAGAAATATCCTAGGGGACCAGCTTGCTGGTCCCCTTGGGGTCTTGAATCCAGACCCCATCTCCAGTGTCACCTAATCATTGTGGCCCTGCTTTTTTTTTTTGGTACCAGAGATTGAACTCAGGGGCACTCGACCACTGAGCCACATGCCCAGCCCTATTTTGTGTTTTATGTAGAGACAGGGTCTCAGTGAGTTGCTTAGCACCTCGCTGCTGCTGAGGCTGGCATTGAACTCGCAATTCTCCTGTCTCAGCCTCCCAAAGTGCTGGGATTACAAGTGTGAGCCACTGCGCCCTGCTGGCCCTGCTTTTATTTGATTTATATGTTGGCAGAACATGTAAATTTTTTGAAAATTAAAAAGGCTTCACTGCTTTAAAAATGAATAAACAAAGTTAAGTCCCCCAACTTCAGACTATTTGCCAAAACAAGTCAATTCAGTAGTAAACTTTTTTTTTTTTTTTAACAGATAGGGTCTTGGTATACTGCCTAGGCTGGTCTCCAGCTCCCGTGTCAAGCCATCCTCCCACCTAAGCCTTCTGAGTGGCTGGCTCCACAGGCAGGCGCTACCACACCCATCTTAGGGGCAAATTGTAATCCAATAAATTGTTAGGCAAGAGCTGGCTGACTATTTTCCCCTCAAGTGTTTGATCTGAGGTTCTCTGGTGGTGTACTAGTATGGTGTGGGTGAATTCCTTCCTCGAGGCCTCTTTGAAGAGTTGCTAAGGAGCTGAAGGGAGCAGTCAGGGAAGGCACGGCGGGCAGCAGTCCCAAGACTAGACTCTCATTGTGGACCAGGAAGAATGAACAACTCCTAACTCAACCTTTCTCAATGTTGGCTGTAATGACCTTTGAGGCTGGACGATTCTTCGTGTCCTGTGCAGCAGAAGATGTTGAGCAGCATCTCTGGTCTCTACCCACTAGCCCCCAGCAGCACCTCCCTAGTGTGACAACCAAAAATGGTGCTCATTGCTCTCAGAATGGCCCCACCTCCCTGACGCCAAAGGGAACAGAAGGCCATCCAGCAGGAAGGGGAGGTGGGGACATTTATCAGCCTTTCCTCCAGCCCACTCACAGAGCCACCATGCGTAAATAAGTACAGCATTCTTTTTTTTTTGGTACTGGAGATTGAACTCAGGGGCACTCGACCACTGAGCCACATCCCTAGCCCTATTTTGTGTTTTATGTAGAGACAGGGTCTCACTGAGTTGCTTAGCGCCTTGCCCTTGCTGAGGCTGGCTTTGAACTCGCGATTCTCCTGTCTCAGCCTCCCTAAGTGCTGGGATTACAAGCTTGTGCCACCTTGCCAGCTAATAAGTACAGCATTCTTATCAAGTCCCAGCCCTCCTTAACCTTGACCTCTAGTAATGCTGATTATCCGGAGAGGCACTCACTGATGTGTGTGGAGGTAGGCTGCGGCTTACTCTTGGAGCAGGTCACTGCCCAAGGTCTTGGTAATGATAACATCACCGGGCTGCAGGACTCAGGGGGCCATTGTAGAGAAAATCCAAATTGGCAGTGGATTTCTCAATTTTCACACAGTTCTAAACCATCAGGACTCAAGTCTGACCTGCCCTGGGTCTGGCTGCTGTTCCTGGAATCTGACAAATCTTGCTCTATTTATGACCCCTTGAGTTTAGAACAAGCTCTTCAAGCTTTTGCATGAAAGTTACAAAAGTTCCCCCGTAATCAGTGAGGGGTGGGGCGAGTGATTAACTGGTTTGGCTGGGCAGGACCCTTGCTCCCTCCTGAGAGTCAGGGATTATGGGGTTGGCTTGGGAGATGGGGACTGATTGTTGCCTGGAGCTCCTACTGAGATTTCCTCAGGGGCCAGAAGATCAGAGAGAAGATAAAACTTTTGGAAGCGCTGGTAAGACAACAGATTGTGGGGGGAAATGGCTGCATTTGGAAAAGAATGAAAATTAGAGAAATACATCTTTGTTGTAGGCATAAACTACCTAAAGGAGTTCAGAGCTCACTCAATCCTGCTTACTCTCATCTCTTTTCTGGGAAAGAGACAAAATGACAGTTCTTAATTCCAGGTGATGATAAAGGAGCTGAATGTTTGTCCTTTACTGAAAAGTCCTTATCCTTACCCTTACAGGTGCATAAGTAAAGGGAGGGAGGAGAGAGAGAGAGAAAGGGAAAGAGGGAGAGAGAGAGAGAGAGAGAGAGAGAAAGAAGGAGGAAGAGGAGGGGGAGGAGGAGGAGGAGAGGAAGAGGAGCAGCAGAGGGGTGGAGAGAAAGACTTCCTTCAACTATGCACCCTTTGATTTAAATAAGGAGGATTTGGGCAGGCTGAGATAAACTCTCCAGCCTTTCTACTTCTCTCTCTTTATTTTTTGGTATGGGGATTAAACCCAAGGGCACTTAACCACATCCCCGACCTTTTTTTTTTTTTTTTTTAAATTTTATCTAGAGACAGGGTCTCTGAGTTGCTTAAGGCTTTGCTAAGTTGCTGAGGCTGGCTTTGAATTCGTGATCCTGATGCCAGCCCAGTACAAGCAAATCCAGCCAGGAATTTTAAGGATGAGATGTGAGAATCTGAAAGTTTGATGGGTATGAGACAGAGTCAGTATTGCAAATATCATTAGGATTTGGAGCAGGAGGAAGCCATCTTCATCCATCAGGATCAAGAATATTTTTATCTGGATTTTCCTTAGAGCAGAAGAATAGACAAATAATACCTTTAGAGGGTCTTTTTATATATTCCTCACTTAGGTCACCCACGGATTCTACATCCATGTGCTTTTTACGCCTGATAGTCTTCTCAAAAGTCAGTTGATGGGCTGAGATTATGGCACAGTGGTAACGTGCTCGCCTAGCACGCATGAGGCACTGGGTTCGATCCTCAGCACCACATAAAAATAAAATAAAGATATTCTGTCCACCTATAACTAAAAAAAGAAAAGTTAAAAAAAAAAAAGTCAGTTAGTAGTCGGGTGCAGTAGCGCACACCTATAATCCCAGCACTTTAGGAGGCTGAGTCAGGAGGATTGCAAGTTCAAAGACAGCCTCAACAACGGCGAGGCACTAAGCAACTCAGTGAGAACCTGTCTCTAAATAAAACAAAACAGAGCTGGGGATGTGGCTCAGTGGTACCAAAAAAAAGTCAGTTGGTGAGTCTGGATTCATATAGCACATTCTAGAAGTCTGGTGTCCCTACACCTGGCTCATGTCTGGCAGGTGGTTCAATTAATATTGGCGGTACTGGACTGCTCTGTTAGTTGACAGGTCTCTCTTATCTTACTAAGTCTCTCTTATCTTACCAGGCTCCTTTTCAGTGCCAGTGGCCGACAGGAATATGGGACTTGGTGGATTTTCAGGGAATGTGTTGTCAATTCTACTGTGCTCCTGATTTTTTTTTTTTCCTTTAAGGAGATAGTTCAGAATTGACATTTCCCCATGTAGAATGTTCCCTACCTCACTAATTACTAACTCAGGCTTGTATCTGCATCTTTTCATCCCTGTGAATCCCAATCACTGAATGAGGCTTGAAGTCTGTTCATTTGCTGTTATAAATCACTGATAGGCCCTTTGTAAAATTTAGCTTGTGAAGTTGGGATGCAAGTTTTACCCTACTGGGGACACGGAAGAAGGGCTCAGTGATGGATGCCTCCTCTTGCATCTTCTCTTTTTTCTGGTGCTGGGGCTCGAACCCTGGGCCTCATACATGCTAGGGAAGTACTCTACCATTGAGCTATAACTCTAGCACTACCCTCTTCTTCTGTAATATGCTAAACAGTCTGGACTCCTGTTTTGGAGAGATGGGCAAGAAAAAGGGGAAAGTCATTTTGATTCCTCCTAATATGAAATGGTGGCTTGTCACTTTGAAGAACCATCAAAACTCTATGCTAGGTGCTGCTGCCCGGGTACCCAGACATTTCTCTTGATGCCAACTCAGTGCAAATTCATCCAGGAGTTTTAAGGACGAAATATCAGAATCTAAAAGTCTGATGCAACAGCTGAGTGTAGGAGACATAGTCAGTGTTGGGCCCCCAATTTGTCACTCCTGTGGGCACTGGATAAGGTCCCTAAAGGTGGGGGTTGACTTAAAGGGAGGCAGGCCTCCCTAATAACTGCTAGGGAGAAGAGGGTAATATGTCTCTTGTTGCCATTCCCTGAAATCAACTTGACATTGAGTAAAAAATATCATGAAAAGAAAAGAGAAGAAAAAAAAAAAATCAGGCCCATTTGGACAAAACAGCCCAGAAAAAATGTCAGCAGTAATCACTGTCTGCTAATCCCAGCCCAGTGTTACTGGGCGTCTGCCTGGCATGCTGGGCTATTTATTTTACTAAAGACATAAGCCAGTTTGTTTTTTAAGAACCATCCTAATCCTCTCTATTTAACTTCTTAACTTAATCTTGGTTACCAAGTTACTCAAGGAGCCCAGTAGGAGACACCCTGCCCCCAACGATCAGGACCATCCTGTTTTAGCTTATTCTTCCTGAGATCTCAAGGCAGGTGCCAGCTGGAGGAAGGGGTAGAGCCACAGGCAGAACAGAGGGGAAGAAGGCCAGGAGGAAAGCAAGAGGCCAGAGGCCACCAAATGCAGAGCCGAAGCTCCGACTCCACTGCTCAAACAATGCTGGTTAAAAATTGGGTCACAGTCTAGGGTTTGGGGGCTCTCATTACTTTGATATCATGTCATTTTATATCTTTCAAGAGCACAGAGAGAGAAACACAGGATAAAAGTAACGCAAGGGCCATATGCTCGGGAGCACGGCAACATGGCAATCTCCGTTCTAACTTAAACTTTCCTTTCTGAAAGTTGGTAAGGTTTTCAGATTCTGATCATCAGAGCCCCCTGTGATCTGACCACGGACTCTACACAGGCTCCACCATGCCCTCCTGCCCCATTCTTCTCTGTGTCATGCCAGGCGGTCTTCCTGTGTCACTAGTGGCTCTCACATAAAGATGGTCACAGGTTGACTCCTGATGAGTGACGGCTCACCAGTGTGTCTTTCTTAGGGGCCCATCACCTGGTCCCCAGCTTTATGCAACACACATCAGTCATTTCAGCCTCATCCCTCTCTCTGTTCCCACAAGAGGGCTGGGGGACTGGCACCGAGATGGAGGGATGAATATGGCAGTTTTTAGAAAGAAATCATTTTGGTCTCCTCCAGAAACCATGACCATTCCTTCAGTCCCACAATAACCCACTTGTGGATACTACATAAGCACCCCATTGCCTCCCCACCTCCCTTCTTTGCCCTCCCACTGACTCCCGGCCCTGGAGGGGGACAGGTTGGTACTCACGCTGCTGGGGTGGAGGATGGGCAGAGGCAGCAGCAGCAGCGGAACGCAGACGACCAGCAGCAGGTTCCTTGCTCCGAGGAGGCCCTGCAGCAGGCCCATGGTGGTCCTATCTCCTCTCCTCGCCCCTGGACCCGCTCCGCCCGGAGCGCCTTTGGTCCTCACTACGCACGGCATCTGTCCAGGTAGACGTCTTAAACCTTTCTTAGCTCCCAACTGTCCTCTCTGGTCTTGGGGGCAGAAGAGGAGGGCTGTTTTACCCTTGTTCCCACCGAGGACTGGGCTCCTGGCCTTCGCCTTAAGTGGGATTAATGAGCATGGTTTTATGACCAGCAAGAAGCAACTGGGAAAGGATGATACACGGGGGCATAGTGGGGGTCCCTCTTCGCTTGGTTAGCAAGAGAGTAAGCTCATCCTGGGTATGGGTAAAAGCCCTCTTAAGCAATTACACCCACACTTTGCTGCTGTTTGGCTTTGAAGAATCATTTAAAATCTTTCAAAAATAAAAATGCTAAGAGCATATTTTGCTCTCCGTCATTTCCCCTCCCTCTGATGGCCTGTTTGGGGGAGCACCTCTCTCACCTCCTACCTGGCTCGCTGTTGGTAAAATTCTGGAAGCCCTTTCCCTTTAAAACAAGCACCTGAGTATCAGAGGCGCATGCAAGCCTCGGATGGGGCTGCTGCTCTCTCCCAGGACCTGGCACCCTAACTCGTTTCCAACTTCTTTCCTTCAAATTGGTTTCCTACTTATAATTTGCCTTGAGCCTGGGCCTCCAAAGCAGGGGGGGAAAAATCCCCCAGACATTCCTTTTTGTCACAGGACAAAACCCTCTGGAGGCCCACCTTGAACTTTCATCCACCAATGGAAAGCCAGGACAGAGGTAGTAGCTCCACCCATTCTTCAAAGCCAATCGGCAGGTTGAAAAGAATGAGTCAGTATCTCTTCCAAAGACAGGTTTTGATTGGTCACAGTAGGGGCCTGCTGAGTCTGCGGAACCTAGGCAGCAGGCAACGCTTATTTTTCCATTTCTCAAACATCCTAGGGACTGGAATGGTGATCATCATCGTAAACATAATTGCACTTCCCCAAGTACTGCTTTGATGTTTCTGGGCATTGGACACAGAGCTTTCCCTGGGAGGGCCACTTGCTGACCTGGCCCTCAGGAAGATGACAGGGTGGCAGGAATTTGTCCCAGAGTGTAAGCCTTTCAGATTTCCCTGCTGGCCAGGGTCGTTTCTTCAGCACCTGGGGCAATACAAGAGTCTGAGCCCTCAGAGAAGGAGCCCGGAAGAAAGGCCCCTGGAGCATCTGGAAGAAACAGGAGGGAAGCTGACTCTCTGGAAAAGTCTAGATGCCAGTGTTATTTCAGAGTCCCTTTGAGTCTGATGTCGGTGGTCTTTCTGGCTGGAGTAGGTACTCAAATGCTCCCTTCTGAGGCTTTTTTACCAAAAAGGAAGTAGGAGGCCTCCTTGGGCTGCCATACAGGGGAGAGTTGAGAAGGCAGAGAAGTTGACAAGTTCAGGGACCAGTGGCAGTTAGACTCTGGAATTTTTCCTGCTCACACATTGGGAGAAGCTGTGGCCTCATTTCTCAGAGAGGACATGTGGATTTGGAAGGAAGGAAAGAAAAGAGGTTGGGGAGAAAGCAAGCAAGCAAGCAAGCAATAAAGAAAACCCCAAACCTTTTCTAAGTGGTAGTCCTGGCAATAGTACCCTGATTTGGGAGATGCTGAGTAGAACCAGGGCTTATGAAACTCATGTTCTCTCCCAGTCACAGCATTCGAGGAATGGCACCTTCTAAGGTCTGCAGCTATACCAGTTGGAAATAATCCCCATGCTAAAGGTAAAATGACCCCACAAATCCAGTCCTTCTTGACTTCTAAGGCGGATGCAGCTGTGGACAGCCCTGATCTTTGAGGTTATCTTGCCATTGTAGAACAGGCTAGGGTGACTCATCTCTTTACATGTGTATTAAAGTCTGGCTCTTGTATTTACTTGATTCTGGCCTCATTTTTATAATGATTTTGAAACTCAGAATGAATAAGACCACATATGTGATGTTTTGGTTGAAAATATTAGAGAGACCAGATGGTAGTGAACAGCTGTTGAAGTCAGTATCCACTACTGAACCCAGGAACCCCTTAAAATTTTTTGGTGAGATACTCTGAGATAATAAAGATTCCAGAGAATTTAGTAACTTGATTGTGGCAATTTTATTAAACCATAGATGAATATTGTTAAATAAAATTAGGTAAGGCAAATAACACAGTAAGACCAGTAGTTCTCCTTCAGGGTTCTATCCATTTTCTAGACAAAGAAAACCCTTCCTGGAATCCAATGCTCAAGAAATGTAAGATAGATTCCACTTGAATGAGGTATCAAAAGTAGCCAGACTCTTAAGAACAGGAAGTAGAATGATGGTTCTAGAGGTCTGTTGCACAGTGTGCAGGACTGTGGATGTAGCTCAGTGGTAGAACATTTGCCTAGCACGCGGGAGGCCCTGGGGTTGATTTCCAGTACCGCAAAAACAAAACAAAATAACAATAGAAAACCCCAAAAGCACCCCTGCAAAACAATGTGCATAGATTTAATACTAGTGTACTACAGACTTAAACACAGTTAAGATTACAATTTTTTAGACCAGTTTACCTACAGAAATGCCTTTTGATTTACCCTTTATGTAACTCTTTTTTCATCAGATTCAAGGTGAGATGACAGAGCAATGAAAGTTTCAGCACGTTGATGTTTGACATTGTCTCTTGAACGACCAGAGAGAGCCGCAAGGATACCAACCATACAGGAAGCTTCCAGAGTTTTTAGATACTAAAATTTCCCAGTAGTATAGAAATGGCAGAAATGGTCCCATAAGTCACAGGCAAGTTTCCACTACAAACATGCACCTGCAAATTACTCTGTGAGTAAATGTGACAAAAGGCAGCCCAACTGTGATTGTGGTTGTCTAGGGTGTGGTGCTCATGAGGCCAAATGGGAGAGTCTATTTCTACCCCATTTCTCTGTTGTTCACTGGGAAACAAGTAGGGCTTTCTGAGTGGAGGTGGTAAGCATATTTGATTTTGTATGTCAATGAAGCCATTGTTTAAAAACCTTTTGTGAGCTGGGCACGGTGGCGCAAGTCTGTAATCCCAGCACTTAGGGAGGCTGAGACAGGAGAATCACGAGTTCAAAGCCAGCCTCAGCAATGGCGAGGCGCTAAGCAACTCAGTGAGACCCTGTCTCTACATAAAAAACAAAATAGGGCTGGGGATGTGGCTCAGTGGTCGAGTGCCCCCGAGTTCAATCCCCAGTACCAAAAAAAAAAAAAAAAAAGTCCTGTCCTTTTTTTAGCCAGTGATTGCCATGATTTATGAATATAAAGTGATTTTGTTTTTGTTGCTGAGTGAATGAGCTGTCATTGCTCCCAATGGTCCTGGAAATGGTCCTCCCATTCACAGATTACTTACTACTGGGAGCAGCCATGTTGTTTAATATGGTAGGCAGGAACTACATGGATGGGTCTTTCCACCTGGTCTGAGTATAGGAAAGTTCTTAGATCTATTGTGATGGGGGTGGAGTCTCAGGGTGGGATGCAAGACTGACCATCTTGCACAGGATCCAGGGACTGAGGATAATGCCAGTCTCCTTCCCACCCCACATCCAGGAAAAGTACACAGAGTGAAGGTAGGTCCATCCCTGGGCAATCCTAACCCTGTCTGTACATTGACCTTTGCTCTGTTCAAGGGAAACTGAATGACATCATAATATAGAAAGGCAGATAAAGAGAGGTTGAGCAAAAGCCAACCAGAGGGATCTGGAGATGCATAAAAAACAGAAAAATATTCAGAACTGGGCATGGTGAGCACGCCTGTAACCACAGCTACTTGGGAAGTTGAGGCAGGAGGATCACAAATTTGGGACTAGCCTGGAAATGTAGAGACTCTGTTTCAAAATAAAAAATAAAAAGGGCTGGCACTGTAGCTCATTGGTAGAGCAATTGCCTAGCATGTGTGAGGGCCTACGTTCAACCCCCAGTACAGGCAAAAAAAAAAAAAATCAGAATTGGGACAAAATACAGAGGAAGAAACAAAAACTAGAATGGATGAAAAGAAAGAGACAAGTAGAGCAACTGTATCAAAAGAGAAAGATCAAGCAAAAAAGCACACATCAGAATCTGCCTTTGAGGGAAGTAAAGAGTGGTCTAATCAGGGAGTGAGAAAGACAGCGAGGCTAAGAGTTATTAAACTTCTGAGCCTGAGAGTATCAGAATGCAAAGCTGTATTTTTCTCTGATGATAAACGCCTTCTTCTGGCATCTCAGTATTTCTCCAAAGACCATGTAGTTAGTGCTGATAGGCAGCTCTTTTGTTCAAAGATTTTGAGGAAGTCTGGACCTCCTGGTCATCAAATGATGATTATTAAATACCCTTTAAAGAATCAAATTTAGCCCAATGAATTCAACTCATTCAAAGATCAGACTTCTTACAGTGGTAGCCTCCAAAACCCAACTATAAATCTAGGAGGAGAAGCCAGAAAGATCTCTGTGCTGGGTAAGAACACAGGTACTTTACTAGTAGCAGAGGCCTTCATCTATTAACTCTCATTAACACAGAGTTACAGAAGCCTAGCTATCTCAGTTTGCAGGCAATGGAAGCTAAAGAACAAACTGTGAAGGGCAAGTTATATTGGTAACAGTGAAGGTGGGCTCCAACAGTCTGACGGGGACAGGCAGCAGGAAACCTCAGAAATGGAGGTCTTGCAGGGGTCTCAACAGCCCCGCAGACCCCTCAGATCCAGACTCTCTCCCTGTAGCATCTTATAGTTGTCAAATGATTGTAGAAATTTAATAGAAGGAATCTTAGAGATTACTTTATCCACCTCCTTCCTTAGGATGTTCCAAATGATTATCTTAAGATACCAAATAAGGGCTGGGATTGTGGCTCAGTCGTAGAGTGCTTGCCTCGCATGCGTGAGGCACTGGGTTCGATCTTCAGCACCACATAAAAAAATAAAATAAAGGTATTGCGTCCATCTACAACTAAAAAAATATTAAAAAAAAAAGATACCAAATAAAAGCTTAAACTACATACATATGCATATATGTATAGTTTAAATAGATACCAAGTCAATAGTTTGTAAATGGAAATTTGGGCATTTGAAAGGGTAAAATTCTGCCAACTGAAAATCACTTTTATTTGCAGTACTTAATTATTTGATGAGGCTAAACCATTACAGACAGGCCTGGGTGTTGGTGCCATCTCTGTCATTAGAGGAACTCTTTGTATTAGCTTAGTCTCTCTGTTCAAAAGACAGGATATGAATGGACGGGTAGCATTTCTGGGGGGCCCCTTCCTGTTTCTTCTCTATTAGAATGACCTTCAGCAAAGATGAGTCAAGACACAGAGGTCTTACAGTGACTGATTTTCTAACTGATTCTTCTGTTCTAACTGATGGCTTTTGAAAAAGTCTAGTACATGCCTGGACTGACCAACCACATATTTATTGGGGTATGGATCTACTTCTTTTACATTTACTATAGAACCTTGGGAAAGAGGTTCCTTCCCCCCAGCACCCTGGTCCCTTAGGACCAGAGGAATCTGTTTCCCATCTTCCTTCCATGCCTACAACTATGATGTCTTCTCTACCGTATCCTCACTCTGGGGTGTGTGTGGCAATTTCTCTGGTTGAAGCACATCTCGGACTTCTGTATGTCAACTGGCAAACCATCCCACATCTGGAGGTATCTTGAATAACCACTCTAGTCCTTTCTTTCTGTTCAGGTCACATTATGACACGAATCAGGGGTGTCTGTCAGGAAGCACTAAGAGGCAGAAGAGCATTGAGGTCACTCTTATTTTCTCTCTGCTGCTCTCTGTTGATGGTACATGTTGTGGCTGGCCTCTGTAGGTGGAGTAGAGAGTGAACTTTCTGGATTACTGTGTGTGCTGGTCCCTGTTTCAAGGTCCTGATGTGGTCCGGCCTCTCAGGGAGACACTTCAGGGCCTGAGGATCGCATCAAGTCATGCCTCAGGGCATGGAAGAGGCTAATGAGGGACTGGGCCCAGATGTCCTTCTGATACCCTTGGGACAGGGCTGTGCGGTAGGCTGTGTAGGCAAGGGTCAGCACTGTCCTTTCAAAGTCTTCTTTCTTGAGGATGCCAGGGTAGCTGGACAGGCTGGCACTCAACCGGCGGATGTCTGGGAGGCGTTTGGGGATCACGTCGTTGCAGATGGTGCGGAAGTTCAAGGCCTTCCTCAAGGAGGCTAGCTCCTCGTCCTTGATGGAGATCTGCAGGTCAGGGCTGATCTCAAGTTCGGCCAGCAGGAGCTGATGAGATACATGGAATATGGAAAGACATGAAGCCAGGCATGGCTGAGGATACAGCGATTGTCCCTGTCACCATAGTCACTTAGGGAGGCAGCTGTGGAAAGAGCTTTGGGATCCAAGAGACCTGGGTTCCACATCTGATCTCTACACTTGCTTTGTGACCTTGGACAAATTGCCTCACTTCTCTGGGCCTTATTTTCCTTCTTCTCAAAATGAGGGATGTTGGGATATCAGGATATCATGAGAGGTACATAAGACAAATATGGACAAATATGACAGTGCCTGGTCCACAGCTGCCATTTAAGTGACCAATTATTGTTTCTAGTATCTCAGATCAGTCCTTTCTTCCATTTTCCCCTCTCACCCACTAAGAATTGTCTAAAGCTTAAATTATTTTGGATAATTGTTAGGCAGAACTTGAGATTTAAAGGATGCAGAGAAGTGTGCTGGGAATTCAGAGATTTGCCTTCAAACCCTTATCAGCTTGTGAGAGTATGGCCTAGCTCGTCCGTCCTTGTCCCTGCCCAGCACCAGGCTCATGGGAGGAACCTGATAAATACCTGGGTAGATGACTCCACATCTCCAGTCTGCTCTCTGTTTTCATCTCCACAACATCGTCTGTTATCTTTCTAAAGCTTAGCTCTGTTCTGTGACTCCCAAGTTCAAGACTTGCCAGTCTGCTCCCCAAGATAGGGTTTGAGATCTCCCTGGCTACTGCAGGCTGTGTCTCTCCTAACCAAACAGTTCTAATCCATAGTCACAGGATACAAAAGCTGGAGGGGAATTTGAGGGGCCATAATTGAACTTCTTTATATAACAGTTGAGGAGATTCAGACCCAGAGGGAAATGGGGGCTTATGCAAGGTCACACTGCTAAAGAATTAAAGCTCAGAAATAGAACCTGGGATTGTACCACTGACCTGAACCAAGAGTCCTCAAGAAATCTGCTCTGTAGTTTTGAGGAGTAGGATCTCAATGGGGCAGGTGTGAGTGGCAGAAGAGACCCTTCCAGGCTTCTGGTAACCTGACTGGATTAGCAGGGCAGCCAGACAGCATTGCTATCCCAGCAGGCAGGGTCTTAGGGCCTTAGGGTCTGCACCCAGGTCCTAGCGTGGCATTGCCTGGACACTAGCCTGAGGGTGGGCAGTGGCACCTATAGGACAAATCTAATCTTGAATTTTGCCTGGACTGAACTGCTAATTCTGCGATTCTCTGTTCAGGCTCATGGGAAAGAAGAAGAGGTACGAGGAATTCCTTCCTTTGGGATGAGCAGGATCCCATGATCTCCACAAATGGGTCTAGGCCATTCCCTAGTGCAGCACGGGCAACTTATGTTCAGGGACTCAGACGGGTCATCTCTTCTTTTCCAAAAAAAGATAAAGAAAGACTGATCTCAAGTTCAGCCAGCAGGAACTGGTGAGATACATGGAATGTGGAAAGACATGAAGAAGCCAGGCATGGCTGAGGACACAGCAGTTGTCACTATCACACACAGTCACTTAGGGAGGCAGCTGTGGAAAGAGCTTGGGTTAACCCCCTTTCTTCTGCTTACCTGGTAGAGCAGCTCCACTTCCTCCAGGGAGGTCTGCAGGACCGGGTTCAATGGCATGGATGATGACCTTTTTGGCCGATGAGCAGCAGGGAAGAGCTTGGCTGGAAGAACCAAGAGAGTGAGCTTGTGGGCTGCTGTGTGCACTGACCACCTCCCGTCACTTAACCTTGAAGGTAGCCTGTGCATCTTGACCTAGTGTGGGGAGAGGTGATAGACTCCCCTGGTGTATCTTAGAAAGCTCGCAGGCATGTCAGGCCAGCATCTTCAAACCTGGGTGCTTATCAGAACCTCCCAAGAAAGTGTTGAAAAATATATGCCTAGGGATACGTTTGTGCTAGAGACCTCATATTAAAACAAAGCAAAATAAGCTGGGCGCAGTGGCGCAAGCCTGTAATCCCAGCACTTAGGGAGGCTGAGACAGGAGAATCGTGAGTTCAAAGCCAGCCTCAGCAATGGCAAGGCGCTAAGCAACTCAGTGAGACCCTGTCTCTACATAAAACACAAAATAGAGCTGGGGATGTGGCTCAGTGGTCAAGTGCCCCTGAGTTCAATCCCCAGTACTGAAAAAAAAAGCAAAATAAATCAAAACAGATGTGAGCCAGCAAACAAAAACTCTTAAATTCAACAGGTGAGTTCCTAAAATATTGTTCTCTAATAATACCACACAACTGAGCACTTTATTTCATCAGTATGGAGTACTGGATTATAGTTTTTCACAATACTGTCAATCAGAGAATCAGAATTCTGCTTACCCTAGCCATCTGTGGTACAGCTGCCAAAAATTTGAACCCAGGTAACAAAGGAAAAGAGTTGCCACAAGACCCCAGTACTTGGCTCTAGGGGATTTTGTGGTCGGCTCAGGGTTTCCCCTAAGAGCCATGAGATTTAGCAATGCATTTAGCATAGAGTCAATGACTTCACCTTGTTCCCCAGTAGTTGCATTTAGAAGTGTCGCTGGAAGAACTTGATGCACTTGGAGGAACACAGGGTAGGGAGAACTGGGAAGTGACTGAGGACAAGGGAAAGATAAAGCTGTTACAGAGTGCGGGAAGACCATCCTAGGCTGCTGTTCTTCAGGATCACATCAAGCTAGGAGCAAACAGCCCCTGCCTCTGCTCAGCCCCTCTGTGCAGCTGTCATGGTGGTAAACCTGCTGCCAACCCATAGGAAAAGGTACAGCTGCTTCAAGATACTTGATTGTGATCTACCAGAAAACTGGAGAAAGAACTGTAAAAACCACATTACAACATGATTGGCACCCCCTGGAGTTGTGCAAGCTTACTTTGCGTAACCATTAATGACAGGCCTGCTACTTGATAATGATGCCCTTAAGCCACGAAGAAGAGGTCAAATTACACTAAAAAAGCTAGGAGCTGTGTGAAGCAGTTTAGAAAGATTCCCATCAAAGGTGATAAAAATGGAAACATTTTCAGCTTACAAGGAATTTCCTCAAAAACTCACTTAGGAATCTCCCACTTCTCAGAAGAAGCAGGTAGGATCAGTAACTCGTGATCGATGGTCGATACTACAAGTTCCCCAAGGGTTGGGATAGATGGCTTTATGTCTCTGAGTCCTTAATCAGTGCCTGAAGTAATGAGTGGAGGGCAACATGGGTGAAGCTTTGCCTCTGATTTCTCCTTGGTAGGACATGAAACCAGGACATCTGGTCCCAGATCAAGTGAACTCCTTCCTCAGGATAGGACTCGAGAGCAGCCTCACGTCTTTAATTCTCCACTCAGAATTTCTTTCTTATTGCAAAATTAAAGGTATCTTTTCCTAAAAAATAAAATAAAATAAAATCATCCCCCAGCAAAAGAAGGGGCGGGGAGGGAATGTCAGATGCGGGAGTTCTACTCCAGATGACAGGCTTTCTGTGGTCACTTCTGGGGAGGTCATTGCCATCTTAGACCTATGCATTTAGCATAGAGTCCTTAGACCTAGGCTTTCTTGTTGCCCTGTGAACAGCTCTTTTCACCTGCTCACCCCAGATGGACCCCTGGTTCTCAAGATTGAGAAGAAAATACTTCTGGATTCAAAGCTGAGCTTAATAATGGACAGTTGGTCATTTCCAACAGCCCTTGTTCTTATACCTAACTATAACCATTTGGTGAAAATTTTTAGAATCGGCCTCAGCCCTCTAGCCTGGGGGAAACAGGACTGCTGGAAGACGTGTGTGGGGAGCACAGGCGTCTTTAAACTGGGTCCCTTTCTCCCTTCTCCCTTCCTGCATTTGTCCCATCCCCTGGGAGTACTGCCCCTCACATTTCTGTAGTTGCCTTGACTGTGTGCTTTGGACAGAGGCTGGGGACGTTTATGTCCTCTTAGGTTGCTGGAGGGCCTATGAGGCTAATCAGCGGCCAGAGTCTGACTCTCCAGGCAAGACCTGGAGAGAATAAATTCTTCTTCGCTGGTGATTCTGGAGGTGGTGGGTGAGAAATAGCTTTCTCCAGGCCATGTCAAGACATAGAGGTAAAAGTTAAATATACAGTCATTCCCAGATGTTCTTGTCCATAATGACAAAGTCTGGATCCCGACGGAGGTGCCAATGGCCAAGTCAAGGGCAGGCCGACTCCACACACATACAGATATGTGCAATTCTTGAAGCTAGATCTGCTTCTGCATCATTAGAAGAACAGCCCCACTTCCCCGGGGAAGCCTCTCTCAGACACCCAGCCACACACTGGTTTCCTCTCTATCTCCTGAGGCTGCTGGCTTCAGCTATTCTGCCTATGTCACATCTTGCTGGATAGCCCCTGGAAACTGTCATCAGCACTGCCAGGTCCTGGAGGGAGGGAATGGGTTTAATGCTTCCCCCGCATGACCTCGACACCTGTGGAATAGCAGGGCTCAGAATGCAGGCCTGATATATATTTTGGAATGCTTTTTTTAAAAAATAAACTAGGTATTAAACAAAATAAAACAACAGGCTTGGAGACTATTCAGGTTTTGCTGATATTTCTTCCCTCTCCCTTCTCTCCCATCCCCCAAACTTATGGAGGTCGCCATAAGTTCAGCTCCCTGCTCCCTGCGAGCCATTAGAGTGAATTGCTTTGAGTAGCAGGGCAGTCTCAGCAAGGAGGGAGTCCTGAGTATTCTTCACTGGGCGGCCATTAGCCATGGCACCTTCCCTGAGAGAGAAGGGAGACAAGGGGAGCAGAGTGGGGAGACCAGAGCCTGATAGGAGGGTACCCCTCCATCCCGGGGACCACTGAGCCTCTGACAAGAAGACTTGTCAATCATTGGCTTTGGGTACCTTTTGCCAGATGTAAAACTGGGACCCTTCGCTGTTTTCTTTCTAGGTATTTCTTTGAAATGTGAAATGCCTATGTGGACTGATCACAGTGTCTGCCTTGGGGACACCTGGGCCTCACTAGTCTCCTTGCATAAAAGTCTGCCGCACAGGCTGCCCTTAGTGGCAGGGAGCTGAGAGCTCCTTCTCTCCTCCCCAGCTCCCCAGACAATGAGCATCTGCAATCCATTGGACCAACCAGCAAAGAACAAGTGATTTACTCACCAGAGGTCCAGCCATATGGACTGAACTACTCCAGGAACTCGGTCTAGAGATTCATGATTCATGTGTTATGGCAGGTCCCACCCATGTCTTCTGGGTCTCATTCTAGAGCTGTTAAAATGTGAAGCTCTAGAGCTGTTAAAATGTGAAGGCTGGGGTTGTGGCTCAGTTCTAGAGTGCTCGCCTAGCACGCGTGAGGCACTGGGTTCGATCCTCAGCACTACATAAAAATAAAATAAAGATATTCTATCTACCTACAATTAAAATGTAAATATTTTAAAAAATATGAAGCTCAGAAATAATAGCATTTCAGGAGCATCCACTGTGTGCCAGCCACGAGCTCTCTGCTTCCCATTTACAACTTGAAAGGTAAGTATTAACTTCCCATCTCCTAGATGAAGAAACTTGGAGGTTAAGGAAATTGCCCTGGGCCACCCAATTTGTTTGAGATAGGACTAAATATCAAGATCTTCCGGACTCCAAAATCCAGTCTCACTGATATGGTGAACAATGGTCTCATTTTGTGGGTACATCTGTCCAAACACCGGACATTCTTCAGTTCTTAATGACTACAGGAAGGATCAGGTAGTTAATCATGAATGAGTGAATGAATGAATGAATACATTTGGTATAAAACAGATTCTTTTTTTTTTTTTAACTTTCTTTTTGGTACTGGGGATTGAACTCAGGGGCATTCACCACTGAGCCACATCCCCAGCCCTATTTTGTGTTTTATGTAAAGACAGGGTCTCACTGAGACCTTGCTTAGTTCCTCATTATTGCTGAGGCTGGCTTTGAACTCGCAATCCTCTGGTCTTAGCTTCTGGAGCCGCTGGGATTACCAGCTTGCGCCACAACAAGTTCTTTAAGTCACATACATTTAAAAAATCTCTAACTTCAATTTATAATACTGTGATATGCCAGGTTAAATCACCAGGGCCCTTGGGTTCACCCCTTGCACATCTCCTTTGTTCCCTTCTTGTTCCTTTGCAATCACTTGGCAAAAGCACAACCCAACCCTACCTGTTCCACACCTGCACCTGCACACCTGCCCGAGGCTGGAGAAAAACACTGATGCCTTAAGTGGCCTTACTTTAAATTCACTCTCATCCCACATGGGCCCGTAAGTGCTGCCCCTGGCCATCACGTTTCTGATTTCTCTCATCTTCGCTTCTTGGATGACTGTTCCACTGCCCCCTGAAGCCGTTCGCCTGCCCTCTGTTCCTGCCCCAACTTTTCTGCTGTCCTCTCAGGCTCCCATCTAGAGCCAAGATTTCCTGGTGTGCATAAAGTCTCCAGGAAGACGTCCCTCCAGCACAGCAGCCTTTTCTTGCCTGTATCATGAATTTTCTCCTCTTCACTGGATCTTTCACAACAGCATGAAATGCGTTGCTGTCTTAAATCATAATTAAAAAAATAATAAATCCCTGCTCGCTGGCCGCCCTTCTCCCCCACCTGCTCGCGTCCCAGTGCTCTGGGCTGTCTTCCTCTTCTAGCCACACTCACTTCTGTGCTGACTTCCAGCTGGGCTGATTTCTGGGCCAGACTCCTGTATTTCCTACTGGAATCTCCTTTTTGGATGTGTGGTAGCTGTTTCTCCCTCCCGTCACCCTCAATGCACGTGCACATACACGTCTGCACCATCTCCAACCTTCCCCCATCTCTCTCCGGGACTCAACCTTCATCCCTGACTTGAACATCCTGCACCCAGCCAGTCAGCAAGTCTTGTTGGCTGCATCTTCAAAAACCATCAGGAACTTGATGGCTTCTCGCCACCTCCTCCGCAGCCGCCTGGTCCTGGCCGTGAGCATCTCCCTTTAATGGCATTGACCCTGCCTCATGTCTACTCTTAACACAGCAACCCAAGTGAGTCTGTAGAAATGCAGGTCTGATGATGTGGCTCCTCTGCCTAGAACCCTCTCTGCCGTCCCATCTCTCTCAGACCCAAAGACCTTCAACTGGCCATCAGGAGCTGCATGACATAAACTCTTAGTTCCCTGGCTCACACTACTCTGCCACACACCTCCTCACAACCCCTTTGTTTCCGTGTGTTTTTGAGCACACCAGGCAAACTTCTGCCACAGGGCCTTTGCATTTATGTTTCTTCTGCCTGGGATATTCTTCCCCAGACTGCATGACTCCCTCCCTGCCCTCTCGGGTCTTTTGTCTCTCTGTCAGTGAGGCCCTCTGTGACTACCATGCCCTCCATACACGCCAGCCTTGGTCCCTGCCTTGTTACCATCCAACATGTCATAGATGTTACTTATGTGCTCGTTTTCTGTATCCCCTCCCTGGATCATGGGCTACATGAGGGTGTAGGATTTTTATCTGTTCCATTCACTGCTGTATTCCCGGTGCCTGGCACAGTGCTCGGTACTCTTTGTTGAATGAATAAACAACCACATAGCAACACATTGCCTATCTCTGATATGAAACTTGCCTCTTTTGAATCCATGCTTTAGAAAACCTTCCTCTTTCTAACAGGGTGATTCTAGAGTTTATCTGTAGTTCCAGGTCCTGGCTAATGATCAGAAAGTACATGTCGACTTCTGTCTCCACCACATCCTTCCTTTATCTAGAGGGGCCCTGCTTCTGGCCTGGAAGGAGCTACTTTTTTAATTTATCTCAGTAAAGGTGGTTGCTATCTCCCCAGGCCTTATCCCTGCAGACCACCTTGCCTAGACAGGCAGCCACAGGTGCCTGAAGTAGAGTGGCCTGCTTGGCTTTGCAGTCTGACCTTCTCTTCGACCTTTCACCATCTGGGTTAAACATCTCCTGCTCCCAACCCTGCAGTACGGTCACTACAACAGAAGATGTCAAGGATGCCACTGTTTTCACGTGACTGTGCACTCGGACCAGAGTGTTTGCGGACAGGATTCAGACCGCAGACCACACCACGCCAAAATCCAACTGTGGTTTTAATGAATCAGTGGAAGTAACTCTATGGGTGTGGAAAGGAAAGTCTCTCGTTGTGAAAGATCTTTTGCCAGATTCTACTGATGTCATTCACTCTGTGGCTCCTGGGCCAGCCCTTTGGAAACACAGCACTGCTTAGAGGGATCAGGGTCTCTCCTGTGTGCTGGGGTCCTTGGGTGTGCTTTGGAGAGGAGCCACTTTGGCCGGAACACTCCACCACTCAGGGGGCATACAGAGATGTTGGAAGGGGGTGAGTGGGGGTGATGAGACCATGCCAGACTGAGGGGTGAGATCCCACTCTCCCCTTCCAGCAAGGTGATCTGGGTGCCTTCTTTCTTGCCCCACCCTTTTTTGTCACCTGTAAATGGTTGCGCTCACAACTGCCTCCAGGAAACACTGTGGAGGTGGCTCTGCGTGGCACACCCAGGGGCCGGTGCATCTAGTCTGTCACCAATACTCACTGAGCTCTGCCCTCAGGCCCCGCCCCCAGACCTCAGGCCCCGCCCCCAGACCCTTCATGACCTGAACTCTCACAACTTTAAAACACACAGCTGAAAAGGACACAGATTCCACCAAACAAGCAATGGACCAGCCTTCCCCAACTAAACTGCTTCTTAAACAGTAACTTCTATGTGTTTAACAACATAGACATTCCTATGAATTAATAGATACATGTTTTCCATTTTTAAAAAATGTCTGGTGGGGCCTTACCCCTCAAGTGTTGCTCTGGCAGGACCTGGGGTGTGGCAGGACCTGGGTTGTGTCTGTGTGTGTGTGTCCTTTGTCCCTGGATTGGACATGCTGACCACAGGTGAGTCACTTGGTCGTAATCAACCTGGAGGACTGGAACGGGCAATCCTGGATCCTGGCGTAGAAAGCACCTCCCAGGGCGGAATCCTAGAGAGCTTCTTAGGCAGAGGCTGGGTGCCAGCAGGGTGTGCTCCCTTTGGGTTTATTTCTACATTTCCACATGCAGAGAAGGGCGCGGGGTGGGTGGAGGAATGATTGGGAGATGGAGGAGGGAGGCCTTCTAGGGAGAGGGTGCCCTCTCACTCTTTCCAAAGGGAATTCATCTGAGCCAGGGCTGGAGGGGGGGCAGATAAGGATGAAGAGGAAGAGGAAGGGAACTCACATTTGGAAAAATTGTCATTTACATGGGTGTGAC
This sequence comes from Geosciurus inauris, assembly GCA_004024805.1. NCBI lineage: Eukaryota > Metazoa > Chordata > Mammalia > Rodentia > Sciuridae > Geosciurus > Geosciurus inauris. Next base: position 66,021 of record PVHX01003343.1, read on the forward strand.
CCTCATTCATCTTAAAAAGTTGACAAGTATTATGTATTCCTTCTATAATTAGAAGACAGATTAAAAATTTTAAAAAATCAGCTACGTGGAAGACTTGGGGTGAGGGTTGGAGGGACTGCGCACAGCTCGCTGGCTGGCTCTGAACCCAGACTTGAGCCATGGCTCCTCACATCTGCTGCCTCACGGCAACCTCCCTATCAGTTTAATCAGCCTTGAGTCTGTTTACAGACCACGGACCTGTTGGGGACGGATCTGCCCGATGAGGGGCACCTGGGTCAGGGTAGGTACTCCCAGGATGCCATCAGACTCTTTTGAGAACCTTCGACTTTAACGAAAAATTATCAGTTTTTTTTTTTTTAAAAAGGTAGGTAGTGACTAGCATTTATATAGTGCTTCATCATTTACAAAGCATTTTCATTTATATTTTTGAATATGACCTTCATGAGGGTCATAATCACACACCATGAGGGTAAGTTTTGTTATTGTGAGTATGTTATCTGTTAGTGACTACAGCTCAGAGAGGTTAAGAGGCTTGCCAGAGACCACACAGCCAATTAATTAGTTATTCTCAATAAATAATTAACTAATTATCCTTGCAGGGTAGCTCCTGAAGTAGCTAGAGGGTTTAGAAGCTGTATTACAAGTCAAATCATGTCATTGTACTTTTTGTTTTGTTCTTTTTTTTTTTTTTTTGGTACTGGAGATTGAACTCAGGGGCACTCGACCACTGAGCCACATCCCCAGCCCTATTTTGTATTTTATTTAGAGATGGAGTGCTTAGCACCTTGCTTTTGCTGATCGCGATCCTCCTGCCTCAGCCTCCCAAGCCGCTGGGAATACAGGCATGCACCACCACCATGCCTGGCCTGATCCCTTTTTAATAGGTAAGTTAAGTCATGCTCCCAGTGTGACCCAGGGGTAGGTGGCGGAGCCCAAGTTCTGGATGTCTCTGTTCTCTGTTTCCATTTCCAGTCTGTGCACCCCATGAGCAGGGAGGTATGTGTGTGCGTGTGTAGGTGTGTGGCGTGTGCATGAAAGAGGTTGTCAGGAAAAGAAAAGGAAAATTGTGCTGTGTTCTTTGCTCTGGGCAGTGATCGTTTGGTCAGCTCAGAGGACTGGGAGGTTCCCAGTATCAGGCTTCCGCATGAAGAGTGAAATCCAACATCAGCGCCTGGCTCTGCTGCCCCACCCCGCCTCCGGTTCACAGCCTTCTCCTCTGTCTTGCTGCTCCCACACTCCTTCCTTCCTTGGCCCTGTCCTTGAGAAGCAGGGTATGTATCCCATGTCACCACCCCAGCCTTCATCCAACTTGTGTCTCTAGAAACCCATACCCATCTGACCTCAGGACACCCCGTTCTTCTTCCAGTTCTTTCTGGGAACATGAACTCAGTTGACTTTAGGCAAGGGAAGAATTTCAGTGCGTATTGGCGCGGGGTGGATGGCACCCTTGATCCCTCCTCTCCTAACTGATAACCCCTGACTGCTTCAACACGCTGCCAGCGCCTGCCAGGCGGAGCCAGTCCCAGGGCACAGAGACAAGATGCCATCGCAGCTTTGAGGAGTGACATCCTGAGGAAGAGGAAGTCAGCAACCAGGGAAAAGCCTTTGCAGGAGCCTCTTCTTCCTCTGGTGGCTCTGCGGGGCCCAGTGGGAGTGACCAAGCACTCTGGGTGCCCAAGGAATCTTTCCTCACCACCACTGGCCAGCTTGACCTGGCTGCAAAGATGCATCTGCTTCTGGTCAGGGGGCATCATGGAGACCTCTCTCCTGGCCACCCAGGCTGAGTCCCCTGTCCAGGCCAGCCAGGTAGCAGGCCTCCTGCATCTCAGCACCCATTATGTTATTATTTAGGCAGAAGACCTTGACACCTGCTCTCCAGAGGTCCTGCCCCAGCTGCAGCAGCTGTGTGAGAAACTAGATGGTGTCTGTCACATTCTATGCAGCAGAGACGAGCTGCCTCTTGGCATGCCAGAGGGATGCCCTCTATGTTCTCTACCTTGACCAAGCTCCTAACTCAGCAGTTCCCATTATGTCCAGTATCACTTTCCATCATCTCTTGAGAAGGGGACCACGCCAAGGTGCTCTGGCAGAGATGAGGCAAAAGGAGGGCAGGGGCTTCTAATTCCCCTCCCTCTGCTCACTGCCCACCAAATTCCTAATCATTTTTAAGAAAGAAGAATGAGCATCAAACCAACGAATGAATCAAAAGCCACTCACCCCTGCTCCACCTGTGGGTCACCGTAGCCTGAGCATTGGAATATAACAGCAGGAGCAGCAGCGTCTTCCAATCCATCTTTTCCTCCCAAAAGGTAAAAAAGGACCCTCAGCCCAGGTGGGACCCCAGTGGCTACAGGTAGGCCCTGGAGTTCCTCCCAGGGAAACGTCGGTAGAATTCTCGCCTCTCTTCCCTTTCCAGGAGTGAAGAAATGCCCCCTACTCGCCTCTGCAGGGTGGAGGCCAGCCACTGCCTCCTGGGTGGGATGGAGTCGGTACCTCTCTTAATCCGACTCTCTCTGGGATTGGGGACTGGGCTTCCACACAGAGTCTCTGTTTTTGAGCACATCTGGAGTGACTCACGGGGCATGTGATCTCCTTGGCAGTTGGGTGGATAAATATAATTTCTGTACTTGAGTTCCATGTGTTGGATGCACCCACTGGAATTTTTCTTTAACAAACAGACCCGCGGAACTTGTTAGAGAGCCCGGCGAAGACTTGGCTGCCCTCCCTGTCCGTCCACACATACTACATCAGAGCCAGGGGCGAGGGCTGGAGGAAGAGTTGGGAGGCTGTCTGGCAGACGCTGGGCCTGGTGGAGCCTGGAATTGCCTTCAGGACAGCAAAATCATTGTAGTGCCTGGCCTGATGTCACCGTAGCCCATCCCTGGAGCTGGACCTAGGGATCCCGGGGCCTAGAGCCTTCCTGGGTTCTGGGTGGGTGAGGAGTTGGCAGGTCATGAGGGAGAACAAGTGGAGAGGTGACATGCACAAGTCCTATATGTGTGAGCCTGTGTAGGTCAAAATCCAGAAGCCCTGAGTTGACCCTCCCACACAGGTCACATCCATGATGCTCGTATAAGGCTCTATTCTGTTGCTATAACAAAGTACCAGAGGCTGGATACTTTGTAAATAAAAGAGGTCCAAGGGTGTGGTGCTGGCTTCTTCTCAGCCCTGGTAAGGACTTCATGTCAATTGGCATCACAGTGGTAAGAATGCATGTGGAAGAGATCACAAGGTGAGACAGAAAGCCTAGAGAGCTTGGAGAGGGTGTGTTCAGATTTACTTTTTTTTATATCAACTGGCTCCCATGAAAATGACATTAATCCCTTCTGAGGGCAGTACCTCCCCAACCCAATTACCTTGCAGGAAGACTCACCTCTGAAAGGTCCCATCACCTCTTCATACTGCCACACTGGGGACCAAGCTTCCAACACATGAGCCTGTGGGAGAAAAACCACATCCAAACCTCTTTTTCTGTTCTTTGCTCAGACCTATGACTGGCTCCTTTGGAGTCTCCAAGCAAAATGGCAGCATTTCCCCATGATCATTTAGAAAGCACTGCTGTGAGCACTTAGGCTTTCTCTTCCTTACTTCTGAAATCATGGATGGGGAATGCTATAGCTTCAAGAGCATCCAAAGATTCCCACCCTTGTGAGTTTCCAGTCTGTGGATATGGTGACCAGGGTGAAGTGGCTACCCAAGAGGACACCTCGAGGTCTCCTCTTCTGCAATCCCAGCTCTTGCTCTGATGATTGAAAACCACTGATCTCACTAATATTAATAATAGCTACTGTTTGCTTCATTTGTTTCAGGTACCGTGAGAGTTTCTCTCCTTGTAGGCACTGGTTTAATGCCTACCACCAGAGCAGCCTTTGCCAGAAGACATAGAATGTAAGTCTCAAGTGTAATTTAGAATTTTCTAGTAGCTACGTTTAAAAAAGTAAGAAGAAGCCGGGCATGGTGGCGCACATCTGTCATCCTAGCAGCTCAGGAGGCTGAGGCAGGAGGATTACAAGTTGGAGGCCCTCAGCAACTTAGTGAGAACCTGTCTCAAAATAAAAATAAAAATGGCTGGAGATGTGGCTCAGGGGTTAAGCACCTCAGGGTTCAATCTCTGGTACTCACCCCCAAATAAAAAAGCAAGAAGAAGCAGGAGCAATGAACTGTAATACTACTTTTTATTTAACTCAAAATATCCTAAGATATATAATTTTGGAGGGGAGGTACCAGGGAATGAACTCAGGGGCACTCAGCCACTGAGCCACATCCCCAGCCCTCTTTAGTATTTTATTTGGAGACAGGGTCTCACTGAGTTGCTTAGGGCTCACTTTTGCTGAGGCTGGCTTTGAACTCAGGATCCTCCTGCCCCAGCCTCTCAAGCTGCTGGGATTACAGGTGTGTGCCACCACACCTGGCTCTAAGTCATGTAATTTTTTTAAAAAATATTTATTTATTTTTTTAGTTGTAGGTGGACAGAATATCTTTATTTTATTTTTATGTGGTGCTGAGGATCGAACCCAGTGCCTCACGCATGCTAGGCGAGCACGCTACCACTGCGCCATAACCCCAGCCCCTAAGTCATGTAATTTTTATGTGTAAGATATCTTGTGTTCCTTTTTTACACAAAGTTTTCATGCTTACAGCACATCTCAATTCCAATAAGCCACATTTCAAGTCCTTGATAGCCACAGGTGACCCGTGATATGGGACCGCATCAGGCAGCATCAGTCTGGAAGATAGGAGGGCAGACTCTGCTCTGGCTGCCTGTCTTTGTATCTACTATTGGCTCTGCCTTTGACTAGCTATGTGATCTTGGAAGAGTTCCCTGATCTCTCTTTGCCTTGCTTTTCCTCTTTTATAGATTGGGGATAATAATAGTTCCTTCTTCAAGGTTGTTGTGGGGAATCAATGAATTAATATGTATAAATACTGAGAATAACATTTGGCACATACTAAACATTCAATGCATTGGTGCCTTAATACAATGAAGAAAAAGGCTCAGAGGAGTTTAGTAATCTGCCCAAGGTCACACAGCTAGTGGATCTGGGATTTCAGCCTGGGTCTGTGTGATTCTATAGCCTGCATGCAAAGCCACTCCCCTAGCCTGCCTCAAAGCTTATATTTGGGGAACCCCTTAGTGCGGTACAGGTGAACAGGTTCTGGAGGGGTGGGAAGAAGCCCTGATTTGCGGTGCTTGCCAGCTTTGCCGGTAAAAATACTCTTACTATGCCAATTTCAAGTGACTGATGGTTTAACACATGGTTGATAAAATTTCTGAAATATTGACAATCTGCTCTTGCAAAGCTGGTACGGGCTGGTTCCAGCACACCATTCCCTCTTCTGGGGCTGGTTCTACTGGCTCTGAAACTTCCTGCTCAGGTGCAGCGATTTCTTTCTGTACTCACTTTGTAAATCTTCAAGCATTGCCCAAAGGACCCAGTGTGGGCTTGAGCTGAAAGCAGAGTGTTGGCCTCCAGTCCTGGACTTTGTCATCTGCAGGCTCAAATCCCCAGACTGTCACCTACTAATTGCTAAAGTGGGAATTAGCTTTTGGATTTGGGCTGGGATGAATGAGTTTGTAACTAATTTCATTTCACAGGATGATAAACCAGGCCTTGGTTCCCCACTCCACCCTGGCACAGGAGGCAAATGTCTGCAGTTCCTCAGGGAGACCATGGAAGCCTTGGTGAGCCCTGGCCTCGTGAATTTTTCCTCTTGCCCTGTTTTTCTTGTTCTGCTGCAATTCTGCATGCACTGGTTGAAATCGATAAAATAGCTCTGCCTTTTGTAACAGAGTACAGAAAAACCAAGGGATGGAGCTTCCCAGAGCTGTGGATTGTGTACAGAATACCACAGGGGGTGTCCTACATAAGACAACAGTCCCCAGGTGCTTTTTCCCTCTGACTGCCACTGCCCCTGCCTGCATCTCGTCATCCATTTTCCTGCTCAGTTACATCAACCATTTACAGAGTTCTGACCACACACCTTGCTTTACGTCATTCAATTCCACAGCAATTCTGTTCAGTCCATCCTAAGGAGAGACCATTTGACACATGGGAATTTGGAGCTTGGAAGGGATAAATATAACCAGGTTCCCACAACTCCCACAAAAGTCAGTCATATACTGACTAATAGGGGCTGAAGAAAAACTAGAAAACCAGTCCAGTAGCATCTGCCCCTGAGCACAGCAGTAGAGGGAGGCTGGGCTGGGTCCTACCTGGCAGTAGCAGGTACGGGGGAGATCCTGTCCTCTCAGAAGGTCCCAGTATAGAAGCGGCACAGTCAGCACCCTTTTTTTTTTTTTTTTTTTTTTTTGTCATTTGCTCATTTGTTCATCTAGTTTTTAAACATCTCCTCTGTGCCAGGCACATGCCAAATAAGACATAGTCTCTACTGCCAAGAATCCTCATTCTATGTGTATCCTGGAAATGAGCATCTATCTGAGATACAGGTGGCAAAGATTTTCTCCCACTTTGTAGGTTCTCTCTTCATGTTCTTGATTGTTTCTTTTGCTGTGAAGAATGTTTTCAGTTTGATGCCATCCCATTTATTGGTTTTTTATTTTATTTCTTGTGTTTTAGGAGTCTTGTTCAGGAAGTCAGTTCATGGGCCAATATATTGAAGTGTTGGGCCTACCTTTTTCTCTAATGTGTAGATTTTTGATTCACTTAAGAGTTGACTTTTGTGCAGGGTGAGAGATAGGGGTTAACTTTCACTCTATTACATGTGGATTTCCAGTTTTTCCAGCACCATTTGTTGAAGAGGCTATCTTTACTCCAGTCTGTGTTTTTGGCACCTTTGTCTAGTATGAGGTAACTGTATTTAGGTGGGTTTTTCTCTGTGTCTTCCATTCCATTGGTTTTCTTGCCTATTTTGGTGCCAATACCATGCTGATTTTTTTTGCTTTTTTTTTTTGATACCAGGGATTGAACTCAGGGGCACTCGACCACTGAGCCACATCCCCAGCCCTATTTTGTGTTTTATGTAGAGACAGGGTCTCACTGAGTTGCTTAGCGCCTTGCTGTTGCTGAGGCTGGCTTTGAACTCGTGATTCTCCCGTCTCAGCCTAAGTGCTGGGATTATAGGCTTGTGCCACTGCGCCTGGCAATACCATGCTGTTTTTGTTACTACAAATGTAATGTCTGAACTAAGCTTTTAGAAGTGAGTCAAATTGAACTGGATTGTGAGGAAGGAAGTGGCTCACCTGAAAAACAGTACAGAGGGAGAAACCACTTGATCAGCTGAGAAGCTTCAAGTGGCTTGGCCTTGCTGGAAGATGAAGTATCAGCCCAAGAACAGCTGGAGGTGAGATGGTAGAAAGGCAGTGCCCGGTCAGAGCCCGTGTGCCACCCATGGCAATAGGGAGTCCTGGCAGGTTCCTCTCGGGGGAGCAAGGTGGTCAGCTCTATGGTTGGTCGTGCTGTTGAGGATAGATTTGACAGGGCTGAGACCAGTCAAGAGCAGTCAGAGTTCTAGGGAAGGATGAGAGGGACCTGGGTTAGGTCAGGAGCCAGTGGAAAGGAGAGAAGGGTGTGGGTTTGAGAAAGATGGAGGAGGTAGAGCTGGAAACACAGAGGTGACCTGGAGCCGGAGATGAATGTGGGAGGAGCAGATGGGGAGTTCTGGGACTGAGCTAGAGGAGGAGGAGGATTTCAGCATTGGCCATGCCAGGCCCAGGGTGGGGAGTGTTGCTGGGACTTGGTTTCCCTAGACTCCATCCTCTGACCTGCTGCTGTTCCTCCTAGCCTGGGGAATGGCTTCTGTCTACCTCGACTATTCTCTTCTGTGTTGGGGTCTCTGCTGTATTCTGTAGTTGTGAGGGTGGGAAACAGCGTCAATCTTTTTTGAAGAGAAGAGCCACCGTGGATTGGAATATGAATGAGAACAGATCCCCGCAGAAGGGAATGTGAACACAGTGACATATCCCCTTGGGTCTTCTCCCTTAGTTAAGAAGGAGCCTTCAGACCCCCTCTCGGCCTGGTGGACGTGTTCCTCATCCCCACTTTAGCTCAGGTTCCTGTCTCCCAGGGAAGCTCTTCCCAGCCTCCCTGATGAGGATGGTTCCCGTTCTGACGCCTGTTCATGGCATTGTGGACCTTTCCTTTGTAGATTTTATCCCAGTTGCAGTTTTACTTTGATATTTTTGTTATGCCCATCAAGCTGTAGGCTGCGAGCACCATGAAGGCAGGGGAGAGCGTGCCCGTTGTTACTCACCACTGTGTCCCCAGCACCTTCTGGTGCTTAGCAGGGTTCTGCAGTGAGTCAGTCAGGCCATAGGGCTTCAAGGACCTTGCAGGAAAGAGATGACACCTTCTAGAAAGGAATCAATAAGTCCAAGGAAGGGACAATTTATAGAGGAGTGAAAGGATTAGGGAACCAGTCTAGGAACTGGGCACAGGAGGGGGCTGACAGCATTATTATGGATTTTTGGATGTAATCAAGTTCAGATGAGGTCATTAGGGTGGGCCGTAATCCAACATGACTGATAGACACAGGGACAACACAAGGAGAGAACAGTCATGTGACCATGGAGGCGGAGATTGGGGCAATGCATGTGTGAGTTAAGGAATGCCAGGGACTGCTGGGCATCACCAGAAGCTAGAAGAGGCAAGGAGAGATTCTTACCCTCAAGTTTCAGAGGGAGCACGGCCCAACTGACACCTTGGTTTTGGCCGTCTAGCTTCCAGAACTGTGAGCCAATACGGTTCCATTGTTCTAAGCCATTCCGTCTGTAGCATTTTGTCATAGCAGCCCTAGGAAACTCATACACTGCACTTAGCCCCGAGGGGTGGGGGAGTCAGCCATGTGTGTGGCAAATTGTAACAGAGGGGCCACCTACTAGGAGCTCCACACTGCTGCCCAGACCGGAGAACACTAGCAGGCGGGCAGCAGAGGAAGAAACCCCAGGACTCTCTCCTTTCTTGCTTTCTAACTTCTGTCTCCTGCCTCCGGGCAGCCTGGCCCATCTTGCTGCCAGAAGGCAAGGAGCTTGGTGAAGGGGTCTACAGAAGTCAGCTTCCAGGCACAGAGTGGCCTAGGGGGAGAGTGATCTGAAGGGTCAGGAGAGCAGATCCCATACAGAAGTAGGAAAAATCATGAATGAATGAAGGAATGAGTGGGAGAGCCATGCAGATGGAACTCCAAGTTAACTTTGTCTCCAGTTTGAAAACGGACATGTTGATGGCATTTCTATTTCTGTCAGGAGGAGAGAGGAAAGGAGTCACAGGTTTTGAACCGTTGGGACTTGTGTGTCTAGCTTCAAGCCCTCCCCTCTGGCTCAGAACCCAGGTTCTGAGTCTTCAGAAGGCTCCCTCTTTATCTGGGTGGCCAGCACCTTTAGGCTGGCATCTATTTTAAGGCTGTAAGTGAGGCCATTTGGTATGACAACAGAAACACAGCTGTAATTATGAAGTGCCAGCCTTCCCAAGCATAAAAGTCATCTGGCCCTCGAGGGTTGCCAGCATAAATGACTCAGTACGTGCACACTAGCGCGGTCCAGGTCAGAACGTCCTCCTGCCGCGTAGAGGTTCATGCGCACGGAGATTCTCTGCCAGGCGGAGGAAACTTTTGGGCAAGTCAGCTCCTCTGTCTATGTGAGGCCTGAACGCCCGGTTGCTGCCAGCTCTGCTCTCCAGAGCCGGATTCAGGGCAGTAAAGCTTAGGTCCACCAGGGGATAGGCCAGCTGAACAGTGGGCCAGAGCTTTTCTCTGGCGGAAAGGTAGCACAATGCCACTGTATTGGTGGAGCCCCTGAAGCTGGTTTATAGGTCACTGAAGCATCTGGAATACAATCACAAAGCAGCTTGGCTTTGTGCAGACCAGTGACTGTAGAATGTCATTCCAAGTACAGGTGTCTTGTTTAGGGAAGCCAGAGAGACAGAAATACATTTTTGTTTGACTTATCCAGCCAGAGGTCATTGTAATAACCAGTTATACCTTTTGTTTCTAGGGTTTTTTTTGTTTGTTTGTTTCCTCTTGTTATTAATGAGAAGTTTACTAAAACAGGAACATAGCACGGATTAAAAACAAATTCTAGATGGTTCCATTCACCCTTCAACTTTCTAATTTTATTAATGATGCTAAACCTTCCTTTAGAATTATCCCTGTTCTCTTTAGACAGCAAATATTCTCCCGTGTCCATCGGGCACAGATTGCTGTGGGGCAAAGGTAGGTAGGTGGTGGCAGTGTCCTCTAAGAGATTACTATTTTTTGCATCTTTAGTAACAAGAACTGTCAATTTCTGTAGGGGCTGAGTTAAAAGGGCAGATGTTGAGACACACTTGTTTACTAAGGGCAGGAGACCTGGAGAAAAGATGCAAAAGGATTTCTTACATAAGACTCTCTGGGTGTAGAAAGTTCTGGTCTAATTCACACAAGGAGTCCCGGGGTCCCCTGAGAGCAAAGGGCTGGTTATTCTCTTTACTGGTCAGGATCTATCAAGTTGTGCTGCATGAACATCCCCAAAGTTTCAAGGGCATACACCACCAACAATAAATAAAGGTCAATTTCTCATTCATCATGAGTTTGCCATGGCTTTTCTTCCCTGTTGTCCTGGGAGAATAGAGCATCTTTTTTTTTTTTTTTTTTTAATATTTTTTTAGTTGTAGATGGACACAATGTCTTTATTTTATTGCTTTGTACATGGTGCTGAGGATCGAACCCAGGGCCTCACGCATGCAAGGCAAGCGCTCTACCGCTGAGCTACAATCCCAGCCCTAGAGCATCTTTTATATGAAGTACTGCTTGGTCATCATGGCAGAAGGGAAAGGAATCCTGCAAACCATACTGGCCCTTGAAACTTCTGCTCTGAAGTGACATGCTCCACATTTAAAGAGCTAAAACAGTTCACAGGGCAATTCCTGAGTTCAGCAGGCCAGGGATGTATAATCCTCCCATAGAGTGGACAAGCCAGTAAACATGAACACAATCTACCACATGCTTTCACTCCCTTCCCCTGGGGTTCAGAACTGGGAGATCTCTTGGGCATGGGCATTGGGCCGACTCCAACCATGTCCAGTTGCAGAGGTGGGTAGCTGGATCCTCAAAGTAACTAGTAAGTTTGAGAGGGATAGATGGATGGATAGATATATTTGATGTATCCACCTCACAGAGGCAGGAGAAAAGGGAATTATGGTTCTGGGTCCATGAGGTACTTACTGAAGCCCATCCTGGTTCAGTGCTCCTGGGAAGTAGCTAAAGGAATCATTGAGGCAAGGGACTCAGATCTTTGGCACAGTTTTCTTGATTGGGAATAGCCCAGCAGGATCACTGCTGTGGCCTCCAGGGAGAACTTTGCCTATCCCACTATATACCCAGGGCCACAGAACTCTTCTCTAGCTATGGGCCTGTGACTACTGCTCATATAACCAGGCCCAAATAAGTAAGATTTGACTCCTCACTTCTCATTGGCTCTGTGTTTTCTTCTCCCATCCTTACTACATAGTAGTAAGAACTCAGTTATCCTTGGATATATAAGGGAAAAGGGGTTGGACCTTAGAAAATAGAGATTTCTAGCTACTGCCAACTTCTAGGGGTCAAACATTGCACTCTGGAACCTGCTTGAGAGTATGCTATTTACACTACAAATTATAAAGATGGACATCACAGTTCTACAAAAATGTATAAATCCCAGTTTCTCAAAGAATTATGACCTACAAGGGAAGAAATATAATTTAAAAAAAACCAAACTAGTAGTCACATTAAATGTGAGAGACAAGTAAATCTTCATAGCATTGATTCAATGAGATGTTGGTGGTGCTTGTTACAACTGTTAGCCTACCCTAATACACTGTGTGTATGTGTGCATTGAGATTAGGGGTGAGAGAGGTAGAAGGGAGGGGTGATTCCAGAGGGAATTTTCTAAAATGGAAAGTTCCCTGGGGTTGGTATCTTGGCTGTTCTTTGGCTAGATTCCATAGAAGACAGAGTGGAACCTTTATGGAGGAAGTGGTTAAAGTCTCTGCAAGTTAAATTCACTCTTCTCCCTGATCCTGAACCTAGAAGGGATTTGAGGAATGGATGTGAACATTTGCTATAAGTTATAGTAAGTGGCTGGTCGGCCTTGGTGGTTAGAGCCAGTGGGTGGTAGGACTGGGGACCCAGGAGAATCATCAGGGAGGAGCAGTAGTCTGGACTCCCAGAAGGCTTGGATGACGGGCCAGTTATGCAGGGAATTTCCTGGCTCTGCAACACAATGCCAACAACCACAGCTTAGCTAATTCACCTCCTGGCCACTTTTGGTGAATTTTCAAAAAAAATACCTCAGAAGCTCTTTTAGGTTTGTCCTTAAAATTCAAATCCAGTCCAGGACTAGTTCATTTCTGAATCTGACTTGGGGGTAAATAGCTGACAACTAGTTTATTGTCATCCCCAATCAAAAAAAATTTTTTTTTCTCTCTCTTTCTCTGAATGTAGAAATGCTGGAGAAGAATTTATTCTTGAAAGAAGAAGAGGTGGGTGGAGAGTGGGGAGAGGTTAGAAAAATACCCTGGGTTTTGGATGGCGTCTCCACAGCCCTGATGGAGATGGGGCCTGATGAGGTGGGATGAGGCCTCAGGAGTGGAGTGTTGTCACTTTAAGAAAAGGGTGAGGCTAGCTTAGGGAAAGAACCAGGAGCCCAGCATCAGGCAGGCATCAGCCCTGCCTGTTGTGAGGCCCAGGGAGTCCTGAGCTCAGGGACACCCCCTGCTCATTAGGACTCCAGAGAACAGTTTCCCTGCACACCTTGCTAAAGGTGGAGGTGTGGACCTTGATCAGAAGGAGTGGGGAAAACAGTGGAGCATTGAGCCAGCTGGGGTGCAGGGAAGGTCTTCCAAGGTACACGTGAAGGTTGGGGGTTCAAGAGACCAAGAGTGCCTACATGGGGACACAGGGATCTGAATGGCTTGAGCAAAGGCTCTTTATTGGCAGCATCCACATCTGGTTGTCCTCTTCCCTTTTTTTTTGTGAACCCATAAAGAGAGAGAGCAGTAGAGGGTCCAGAATAACTAGGGAAAGGGAGACGAGAGGAGGGGCTGAAAGAGAAGGGCAAACCGGGAAGGAGTGGGTGGCCTTTGTGTGCCCCATGGCCCAGCCCATGGTATTTTGGTTGCAGCCTGAGGTGTGAGGAGGGAGGAGGACCTCAGTAGCTATTTGGTTGGTGCTAGATGTTATGTACCACAATGTAGTAATTCTGGCCTTTGGGACTTTAGTCTGTATGGCTCAATGAATATTTGGAGAATAAATATTAAAGCAAAGTGTTTTTTGTTTGTTTTGTGTTTTGTGAATGCATGTGTCATTCAAATGATTGCTCCCAGTCGTCTTTGCATGTCCAGGTAGAGTAAGAACGACCCTTCCTTTGGTTAGATAGGTGCTTGTTTTTGTGATAGGGTGAGGTTGCACCCTGCACTTAGACTCCCAGTGTTATGGTTTGAGTAGGAGGTTGATACAGTAATATTCAGATTTTAGATCATGAGAGTGGTAACCTGATCAGTCCATCCTAGTTTGAATGGGTGGTAACTCTAGGCAGATGGGGTGTGACTGGAGGAAGGAGGTCACTGGGAGTGTGTCCTGAAAGGGTTCATTTTCTCTACAGCCCCTTCTCCCCATACTCCCCTGCTTCCTGCTCACCATAAGGTGAGCAGCTTTTCCCCATGGTACCCTTCTGCCATGATGCTCTGCCTCATATTGGGCCCATAGTGATGGAGTCAGCTGACCATGGACTGAACCTCTGAAACTGTGAGCCAAAATAAACTCTTCCTCCTCTAAGTTGTTCTTGTCAGGTATTGTTTGGTCACAACAGTGTAAAACTGACTAACATAGTCAGGTATAGTGTGGACTTATTATAGTTAGAATTAGACAAAATACAAACCAGAGTAAGACTGTGTGGTAGAAATCCACTGAAGGATCTGAAAATTGCTAAATAAAACTACTTTGGAGGGAGGCGTGGTTAACAGTGCCACTACTCTTTCCTGTTCTTTCCCACCTATCTCAAAGGGAAACTACTACTGTTTTCCACAAAGACCAGAAAGTATCTTAGTCTGTTTTCTTCTACTATAACAGAATATCAGAGACTGGGAAATTTCTAAAGAAAAGAGGTTTATTTTGGCTCATGTTTCTGAAAATCCAAAAGCATGGCTCTGGCATCTGCTTGGCTTTTGGTGAGGTCTTTATGGTGGAAAGTGGAAGCATAAGGAGAGACATGGAAAGAAGGAGAGGAGAGGAGGAGGGAGAAAAAGAGAGGGAGGGAGATCTAGAAGTGGTGCCAGGCTTCTTTATAACAACCCACTCTCATGGTGACCCATCCAGTCTGACAAGATGGAGCACCTGTACTCAGGAGAAAAGCATTAATCCCTTTTTATGAACTAATTCCACTAAAGGTCCCAAGCACCTCTCAACACTGTGGTTTAGAGACCAACCTCAGCTTGAGTTTCATTGAAAGATTTGTTTGAACCATAGCAGAGGACTGGTGGATGCTCCTTTTGGTGGGTAAGATGGGAGAGCATCTGTGTTAGGGAAAGATGTCATCTGGCGGAGAGCTGGGTGTGTTTCTCGTACTTGAACGCAAGCTCTAGACTCTGTTGGTGAGTGTACAAGTGAGGGTTCTTTCTCTACGTGGAGATGGCCATTCTCTGTAGTGTGGTTCAGAACAAACCCTGCTGCCACACCATGCCCAGGAGGTGCGGAGAAGCTGCTCTCAGGAAGAGGAGAGGTTGAGTTGCAGGACCTTGAGGCTGAAAGGACCTCCCAGGGCATCTACTGCTTTCTATATCTTGTTTTCTGGGACCTATGGAGGATGATTTTCATTAGGGTTTGTTTAGAGGGGAATTAAAACAGGCACATGCTTTGAGAAAAATTAACAACCACAAAAATCATCCTTGCCCAATTCATGTCTTTAGAATAAATACACATAATAACCCCAAACCTGAAATCACCCCAAATATCCATCAATAGAGAATAGGTAAATAAAATATGCTATATTCATGCAATAGAATACTATTCTACAATAAAAGAGCAAAATACTGCACAGATATGAACCCAGAATACCTTAAAATGGAGGCTGGGGATATAGCTCAGTGGGTAGAGTGCTTGCCTCGCATGCACAAGACCCTGGGTTCAATACCCAGCACCACCAAAACAAAAAGAAAAACAAAAACAGAACATCTTAAAATGAACAAAAGATTATGAGGTTGATGATGTGAAGTTGGAGTATAGGCAAAATAAAGCTGTAACAATACAAGTAAAAACAGGAGTTTCTTGAAAGTGAGTTGGCCATTGACTGAAGCAGGTTGGAGGAAATTCTCTAGAATGGTAACAGTGCTTTATATCTTGACCAGGACACAATGCTGCATGGTGTACACTCATACAAAAGTTATTGAGCTGCCTGCTTAAGATTCGCACATTGGAGTATAAATGATACCAACTCTTCCCAAACAGAACACAAAATCCCAAATAACGGACGGGAAATGTGGCTAACTGACCTAGGAACATTATTGTTGATAAGTTCAGTGCAGCAAGTTTGCCAGTAAGTGGCATTGATAGCAGCTCCCCTTGTCCAGTAGTTTCACTTATTCAGTCCCAAGTTTTCCATTCTGTGAATACTTTACCAAAATTGACACAGGTGTGTTAAAATTGGTGGGATATCATAAGCTAGAGCTTATATATATTATTATATTAATTAATATTAAACTTTTTATATAATTCTACAATTAGGATATAATTATATTAACTATGTAATATTAATATAATGGTTATATTAATATAACTTATAAATTATATAATTTACATAATTATATACTATGTTATATACTATACTTAAGTTTTCATAGGTGTTCCACATGTGGGACGATGGGACAAAATGGGTTAAGTAACTTGGGTGTGTTCCTTAATGCGTCTGGATTTTCGTTTTTCATCTATTAGAAAGGGAAAAAGAGGGCTTATTTGTTCCTTGCTTGCAGACTGTGCAACCTCAGATGGCACCGGATGGAGAGGACACAAAGGTGCTCCAGTTGCAGACCTGGCTGCTGTTCTGCTGGGACAGTGAGTCCAGTGACACTGAAGGGTGGCTGCCAAAGCCAGCCCTGCCCTGGCTCCCTCCTCCAGCCTGTCTGGTGAGAGCCTGCTCCGCCCAAACACGAGGAGGCCCGAGCTCAGGCCAGGGCCTCTCCCTCCCCGGCCAGCTTCCCTGTGCTCCACCAATGCCCTGGTCTCCAGTCTGCAGGACCTGACAGGCGCTTTCTGTTTAGTGATTGGGTTTAAAGCCACATTAGAGAGAGGCAGCAAGAACGAATCTCTGGTATCTGATTCACATCAACCCCCCAATCTATGTGACCAAGAGTCTAACTACTCAGACAGAGGAAGGACAAAGGTCTACCTGGAGGTGGTACCACGGACACAGGAACAGGCACTATCCCTGCCTGGCCTAGCCATGCCCTGCACCACAGGGCTGGTCCTGAGCAGGTCTCTCCTACCCCACCATTCCCACAGGTCCCTGAAAGGCGGGAAAGTGGTGTTTGTGGTTGGAACTAGCCACAGGAGCTGCATCCGGGTAATTTTCCATCTTGCTTCATGTATTCAAACCTTGCCTCCTGACCCAGGAGGTAGACAAGTTAAATGCTCTTGTTTGCTGTTGGGAAAACTTAGTTTCTGAAGATAGAAGAGTGTAACTCAGGGTCCTCCAACAGAGGTTACCCTTGTCCTCTCTGATTTACACTCCAGATCAACACAGGTCACTTGTTTATCTCCTTGACCCGAAGCAGAGTAAACAGTTTTTGTCCACTGCATTCCGTGGGGAGCAGAGTTCAGTGGAACCACAAACACTGGCCCAATAAAGCTACAGATTTAGAGATCAGAGGTTCCAACTCTATTTTGTAGATGAGGAAACTAAAGTGGAGAGGTGAAGTAACTAGTACAGGGACATAAGCCAATGACAGAACCAGGAAAGGTGCAGAAGTGACTCGATGGTCCAAAGTCCTGAGCCAATTGGAAAGAACTGACCACATCACAGCATGTCCCATGAGTTTAGGATTTCTCCACCTTGACAATGCTGACAGTGGGGGGCTGGGTAATTCCCTGGCTGTCCTGTGTATTAGAGGATATTTAGCAGCATCCCTGGCCTCTACCCACCAGACACTAGTAAGAGCCCTCACTCAAGTTGTGACAACCAAAAATGTCACAAGACATTGAGAAATGTGCCCTGAGGGGCAAAATCAGCCCAATTGAAATCCACAGTGATAGGGAGCCAGTTCTTTAGTCCTGCGTCTCACGACACCTTGTGATACACTTATTATTTACAGATCTGTCTCCTGTACATCAGTCTAATTTTTTGAGGGGATAGACAGGATCTTATTGACCTATTTCCTGTGTTTTGCATAGTACCTGGCACATGAGAGATCCAGTGAATGGTTTTGAATGAATGAATGAAAAAATTAATGGGGTGACTATGGAAGGTAAAGTTTCCTTTGCTGGTTATCTGCATTACACTAAACATCAGCCTGGGATAGTCTGGTAGAAGAGGCAGAAGAATGACCTGCATGACCTTCTGCCTAGGGACTGTAGGGTCTCGCGTTTATCCACCTCCTCATCCACTATCACAACCCAACAGAAGGCATCGTCTGGAGCTCCTTTCTTCAAGCTGCAGGCTTAATTATGTGGCTTTTCATTCTTATAAAACAATAGAAATAGATAATACACAGAAGACCTATTTTCTTGCTGCAGATAGAGCCAGCATTCTGGGATGTTAAACCTTGAGATTCTAATAGTTAGAAGAAGAAGTTCTCAAATGCAGCCATTAGCTGTCATGAGAGTCATGGGAGAATATTTGTCACAGAGTTATGAAATTTTGGCATCGGAAAAAGTCACAAGTAAAATAGAAAAGGAAACATCTCTACCACAAAAATCTGATGGAATTGGTTTTCTTAATTCCAGATTTTTTTTTAAACCAGTGTTGACTTTGGGTAGATGACTAGACAATTCTGTTTCTGTTTTCTAAATGATAAAATGCTTGAAAGTAGAGTCCACTTTCATGTAAATAATAATAATGAAAAAGTGCTGGGTGCCTTCAGAGGACCTTCTGAGTTATATTACAAAATATAGGTCCCAGTGAATTTTTAGAGTGGATTGACTTTGGGAAGAATAGAAATGTGAGAGAAACACACACACACACAAGCTATTTCTTCAAATGGCTCTTACAGGAGGATTAATTAAAAAATAAAAAGATAGACTGAACTTTCATAGCCTTTACTGGTCAATTAATTCAAAGGGACAAAATGAACATAAAGGGTGAAAGAGAACATATTTAAAACAGCAATAAGCTCAAGAAAGGAAAGAAGACCTGCAGTGAGAGGGAAGAATAATTGTGTTAGAAGAATGAAGCCTGGGTGGTATTGGGTTAATGTTACTTTAAAAATGAATTTTACCAAATTGCCCAAGTGCATCATCAAGGACTTTGGCATGAAGACTGTGTTATGTTCAGAATTCAGATAATTGCTTTTCAGCCTAAATTTGGCAAAGTGACTACTTATCAGGGGTAAGGATGGTTGCTTACTGCTGACTGGCTGCTCTTGGGGAAGCAGGAGATGAACTAGGGACAGTGAGAGAGCCTTGGGCTTGGGGTCCCCACTCAATGAAGTGCTCTGGATGGGAGGGTGAGGTTAGAGGCCCGAGACGTGCCAGGCATTTCAGGAATTGCTGGGAAGGTGTGTTACAATGACCCCAGTGAGAGAAGGAGCTGGGCAGGAGCACGTCCCCTGGGTGTCCTGGGGCTGAGCAGATCCAGGCAACATCACCAGGAGGAGGTGCTGGTGAGTCTCCTGGGAGAGTCTGTGCACAAGGTTGGAGCAGAGGCTTTAGGACTAGTCTCGACATCGCTGTTTTCAGATGAGGCCCAGAGAGATGGACATTTTCCACAAACTTCTCTAGATGCAAGAGGTGGGGAGTTCCCTTCATCTTCTGTGGAAAAATGGTTTTCTGTTAACTCTGAGAGCATGGAACACAGTTATTGGTTTTTCAGATGTTCAGTGTGACCTTAAACAAGTGGGTCTGAAGCAGCCAGACAAAGGTGACTCTGAAAGAGGTCTATCTCTGATACTAATCAATGCTGAACTAAGATCCATGCCATTCCTATGTGTTTCTGGTTGTGTCCCCCCAAATCCTCATCCTTAGCAGTGGAATTATGCTGTGCTTCAAGTGACCAGTACAGAACTCTGTTGGTGACCAGGGAGGGATGAAGATGGCAGGGGTGGGGGACAGTGTGCTAGGCTTGTCAGATTCAGTCCATAAAAATATAGGACAGCCAGTTAAATCTAAATTTCAGATGAACAATGAATAATTGTTTTTAAGTATCTGAACATATCCCATGCAATATTTAAGACATACTAAAACACTCATCCACTGTTCATCTAAAATTCAGATTTAACGGGTGCCTTGTGTTTTATCCGTCAGTTCTTTCTTGAGATTCTCAGCAGCAAAGAAACCTATGACCTTGATGGCAGTGAACTTGTGGGTGCTGCCCCTGTCCAAATGGAAGATGGCTGTCCAAGTCTTCCCTCATCCACCTGGGGTTTCTGCAAGAGACAAGAAATCCTAATGCCTTTGAGAAGTCCGGGCAGCCAAGGAAGGAGAGAGGAGCTTCCGTAGGTAGGTCGTTGCTTCAACACATTCCTCACTCCAGTCCCCTTTTGTCCAGGGAGAGGAACAACACACTCTTTAAGGATTGAGGACAGAAGGAAACTGGGGTTGATAAAGCCAGCACACACTGTAGTGTAGCGTGTGTCCTGGGGAGATAATGGCTCTGAACCTGCTAAAATAAATGGTCTGCTTTGTTCTTGAATAATAATCAGTTGGCAGCTTTGTTCTCTCTTCCCAGCAGCTGGGAAGGAGGAGATTTTGATTTCAGAGGAAAAAGAGTGACCTCGGCCTGACCATATGGGACAGAGGAGAAGGGAAATTTACCACCACAGGCTCCCCTGTGTGGCGATAGACCCTCTTGCTGCAAAGTATGTCCCCATCACTTGTCATAATGCCTAAGACTCTGCCATTAAAGTTAACGACCTTCTTTAAAAACAGCAAAAATCTCTGAGGATATTATATAATGCATATAATATGTTAACATATTAACATGTTAAGTTAGCATCTCTTTAAAATGAAATTGCTCTTTAGGGTGATTCTAACCCAAGTTTTGGCTGAGAGCAGGGTCTGGAGGTTATTGGATTCTACGACACCTGTACTTCTTATAGAGTGACAGAGGGGTGGGTCACCTAGAGAGAGAACACAAAGCTCAGACATAAAAGGGTCTGGGAAATTCATGGTCTGGGAGAATCAGGAAGGCTAGTTGGAGCAGTCCATGCGATTTTCCATTGAGAATGAATTGATGGTGCTGTCTCCCTCCTCCCAGAAGTCCTCTAAGATCAGAGCTTTCCCTCTGCTTAGTTTTGGCCAGCTGACCAAATGTTTCTAATTGAGACAACAGCAGAATTTGGAAGGTGACAAAACCAGATGCAGAATTCTGTCCTTGGATGGATAGATCCTGACAATAATAGGTTTAGGGGTTCAGGGGCTATGGTCTGGGCTTGCCCCTCTCACTGGGAGGGCGTCGATGGGAGTGCACACTTCAGGTTGTGGATCAGTCTAGTTTGCTGATTGTGATCACAACTATGGATGGAGAGTGTCAATTTCCTAATCAAGGGGCAATCCATTGGGGACTCTGCCTCTCTTATCCTTGGCTAGGACAGTGGGTTCTAAAGCAGAGCCTTAAATGTGGAGCTGCTAATCCAAGCACAAGTGATATGAATTGGTCTTCGTGAACCAGTGGAGAAGGTCCATTCATCTCTGCTCCAGCTCATGCCAGGACAGGGTGTTCTGTGGTCTAGATGGACGGTTCAAAAGAATTATCCACTTTGGACATCACACGTCTCTAACTGTGTCCATCAGTATGGGCTAGGGACCAACAAGACCAAGTCCTATTATATAAGCCTCTTCTGTCTAGAAGGATGTGAGAGCCCACTTTCTGGGGATTCCCCTGTTTGCCTCTAGCTCTGATCTTCCCCAGGAACTCTTCTTTGTTACTAAGAGTTCCTTTTCATTTTCTGATAAAAAAAAAAAACTGCTAATGTAAAAAATCCAAAGTGGTCAAATGAAGACAGTTATCCACAAGACTCAGGTATACCCTTGGTAAATTTGGGTACCCTATGCATCCATATGGGGATGTAAAAGGATAGAAAATGATGGCTTGTACTTATTGAAAAGCTACTGTGGCCATCAAGTGTTTGCACATAGTATTGCATTTCATTCTCATAATGGCCCACTGGGGAGAAAACTATAATTACACCCACTTTAAAGATGAGGAAACTGAGGTTCAGGAAAGTCTTCTCATGCAGTTAGAAAGTAGCAGGCTGCAACCTATATTCAGAACTGTTTGATTCCACAGCTCGTGTTCTTAACCATCATGCAACTATTTATTCTTTACCTTCCTTCATCCCTTCTTGTAATTTACAATCAGTCTCCCAGATAGCATAACCTTTTTCCCTTTCCTCTGTTGGGCAGCCCTGTGTTAAACTCCATAGCTAGCCTCTGCCACGCTGAACAGGGAGTGGCATTTAGGGTCAAGCTGTGGCCCAGGCAGGCTTGGATGCTGTCAGTAGCCAGTGCACCCTCTTTGGCAATGATCAAAGGTGCTGAAGATGGGCCTGGAAGTTCTTAGGCATCAAGTAGAGAGGGAAAACTTAATGGGTCTGAGACAGGATTCCCTGTCATCACAGGACACGTCCTGAAGCTGGCAGGCATCCTGCCTTACTTTGCCAGCACTGTTAGTGCCAACCCACAGGCCATCCCAGGCTAGAATTGAAGCCTTCTCACTTTCTCCTCTTTGAAATGGGCGTAATGATGATACCAAGGGACAAAACGGGGAGGAAATGTATTTTTGCCAATTGTTTTAATGGCCTCAGAATCAATCCCATGCCTCCCTGCTGCTGAAGCCCCCCGGTTGCTGCTCTTCATCCTTCTCAAATTGGTGCCCAGCCACACCTCCAGGAAGTCTTCCACAGAGGCCCAGGCAGGGTGAGGGCTCCTCACTCTGAGCATTATTGGTGGATGAATGTGCCCAGGGCATTTATTACAGTTCTCTGGTCAGTCTCGCCCTGGACTGGCTACTCCTCAAGGGCAGGAATGACCTCAGTATCTGCACTTAACAGATTCTTCATGCATTTTGATGGCCTGAAACTGAGTTGAAGAAATCCTATCATTCCAAATGATTTCCTGTGGTTTTGGTCCATTTGTTTTTACTACCCAACTCTTTCACCTTTGAGGCAGAGCTGTTCCTTGGGATTTTTTAATGTCTTTGGAAGTTTCCTTGCCTCATTCAGATCTCTGGATCATGACTGAATGTTCCAGGGAATTCTAGGGGAAGAAAAATAATTTTTCTTCTGCAAACTCTAATGTCCACTGTTCTGATAAAGGATCCCAGCTGTGACAAAGAGATTATTTACTTGAAATTAATGAGCAAAGCTAATTACGGTAGTAGATTTGGGCAGGAACAGAGTGTACCAGAGCAGGGTGCTGGCAAATGTTCCTGACCCTCCAGCTTGGCTTCTGAGCCAGGGAGCCCCCTGACGTGCCAGTGCCTATTTGGTCTTCAAATCGCCTGCTCAATAGAAAACAGATTTTAAGATCGTGGTTTGGGGCTCAATTATCTGGCAGGAGCCAGGAATTTCTGTGGCTTCTTCTTGTCCTCTCTGGTTCTAACGTTTATGAAATACATAAAACAATTAAAGTCTGACGTTTTCGAGGGTGTGGGATTTTGGATTCACCCATCACTTCCTCTGCCTCATTCCTCACAACTCCTACGGGGTTCCTCTCCCTAGAGCAGGAAACTTCTTTTCCCTCCCCGACAAATGCCTGGTTCCCCAATAAGGCTCGTCTCTTCCATTCTCTGCCTGGAGTCTGAACCACGTGAAGTTAAGCTCACCTTCCAGGAAATGGTTGCCACTGACCCCACCTGATGATGTTTATGGCTTTATTTGGCATTCTCAGCTGTGCTTGTACAAGATGCCAAATCCCATTATAATGAACTATGCGCAGTATCCAAATTCTTTCCCTTTGGAGGAATTTTGTTAAAATTAGACCTGAGAGGAGATAATTGTGAGTAGTACAGGTTGAGAAGGAAATGAGGTAACATATTATAAAGTGCCTAATCTAGTGCTTGGTATAACTTATGTACATTTTTTGACATTTAATTTAGGTATCCATCTTTAGAGCATGTATCATAAGCCCAGTCCTGTAATCTACACTGAGTAGATCACAGTTCTCAAAGGGTTTGCATTTTCATGGGGAATGGGGGACACATACCTTTGGCAAGTTAGAAGCAGTCCTAATTTGCACACAGGGAGAGAGATGGCATGAAAGAAGGCAGAAGCTTTGAGATTAAAAGTAAGAACAGGACACCCAGAGGTGAGGTTGATTGGAGAAGGCGTAATGGGGAAGGAGAGTTGAAAAATATGATTTCTAGTTTGCCAGAGACTATTGGAATAAGCACTCTGGGCATGAAGAGTGTTTGGACAACAATAAGTGTTGGCGAGGTTGTGGGGGAAAAGGCACGCTCATACATTGCTGGTGGGACTGCAAATTGGTACAACCAATCTGCAAAGCAGTATGGAGATTCCTTAGAAAGCTTGGAATGGAACCACTATTTGACCCAGCTAACCCACTCGTTGGTCTATACCCAAAGGACTTAAAACAGCATGCTACAGTGATGCGGCCACTTCAATGATTACAGCAGCTCAATTCACAACAGCTAAACTGTGGAACCAACCTAGATGCCCTTCAATAGATGAATGGGTAAAGAAACTGTGGTATATATATACAATGGAATATTACACAACAATAAAAGAGAATAAAACTATGGCATTTGCAGATAAATGGATGGAGTTGGAGAATATCATGCTAAAAGAAGTAAGCCAATCCCTAAAAACTAAATGCTGAATGTTCTTTCTGATAAGTGGATGCTGATCCATAATCGGGGAGAGGACATGGGAAGAATGGAGGAACTTTGGTCAAAGGGGAGGGAGGGGAAGGGGGCATGGGGGCATTAAAGACAGTGGAATGAGATGAACATCATAGCCCTAGCTTCATGTATGACTGCATATATGATGTGATTCTACATCATGTACAACCAGAGAAATTAAAAGTTGTGCTCCATCTGTGTACAATGAATCAAAATGCATTCTACTATCATGTATACCTAAGTAGAATAAATTAAAAAATAAAAAAAAGCATCTGGAAACCCAGAGATGGTTACTATGGCAACAAAGGATGCTAAAACTGCTGAGGTCCAGGGTCTGATGGGCCACTGTAGGGTCTGTGGGAGATGAAGGTGTGATGGTACCTGGGATTGAACATTAGGGAAACAAACCATCTGGGACTGGAGCACTAATGACTTCAGGAGAGGGGTTAGTAGCTGGTGGACACTTCAGAATCTGAGTAAGGAAAACCGTGGCTTCCTTTGAATGGTGGAGTGAGGAGCATGGCCCAGCTCAAGCTAGAATAAGACAGCCTCGTGCTGAGAAGAAGGGGGTTGAGGTGTGCCCTGGAAAATGGCGAGACTAAGGTGACAGGAGAAGGAAGAGGTGAAAGTGTCCCACGGCAAAGACAAGTGAGCACTGGGAACGGGAGCTTCACAATGCCAGCTGCAGGGACTGTCACAGGAAGCTCTCAAACAGGGAAGAGTGATCATCCAGGGTTAGCAAACACGTTCTGTGCTTTGAATCCTAACGATTAATAGGGAATTGTCATGGATCTAAGTTTTTGAATTTAAAAAACAAAAATAAAAAACTTACAATAGAGAAATTCTTATTCCATGCAATTGAGTTGAGTAATAGGCCAAAGTAAAGGGGGAAAAGGTTGAGGAATCAGTATAAAAATAAGGCCTAAATATCTTAAATATTTTGTTTTGCTTTAAAATGTAAATTTCACATTTATTCAATAATATTGTAATGACAAGTCAAGACTTTTGCTTTGGTTATGGGTATACTGTTCAGACTGATTTTTCTTTGTATGAACTAGTTCATGATGAGTCAGTAATGTCCACATATTTTTTTTCTACTACTTCCCTTGAGAGGTGGAGATGGTTTTTCTTTTTTTGTTGGTAGCAGGGATTGAACTCAGGGTACTTGATCACTAAACCACACCCCCAGCCCTATTTTGTGTTTTATGTAGAGACAGGGTCTCACTGAGTTGCTTAGCGCCTCGCCGTTGCTGAGGCTGGCTTTGAACTCGCGATTCTCCTGTCTCAACCTCCCAAAGTGCTGGGATTACAGATGTGTGCCACCACGCCCAGCTTTGGTTTTTCTTTACTTGAAGCTGGGCTGGCTTTTTGCTTGGTAAATAGAAAACAG
The DNA here is from genome assembly GCA_004024805.1 of Geosciurus inauris. NCBI lineage: Eukaryota > Metazoa > Chordata > Mammalia > Rodentia > Sciuridae > Geosciurus > Geosciurus inauris. Next base: position 91,382 of record PVHX01003343.1, read on the forward strand.
AGAAAGTGATGTTGTGGGAGTTCCATGTTTGGTTTGCAACTCTTTGCTGGGTTCCTTGAGACCCTTGCCGAGATTCCTAAGCTGCCATGTGAGTTCACTCCCTTCAGTTCTTAGGCCTAAAGGTCTACATGGGGGGCTACAGAGGAGGGTTCTAGTGGAACTTAGCCTCTAGCCATCCTCATCAAGGTGCAAGACAAATGAACAAAGCCTGTCCACCATGAAACGACCTTTGTCGATACGAGGGGGAGCAGAAAAATTGAACAGCTGAGTCCTGTCTGTATTCCTCACACACAAACCCGTGAGATGTAATAAAAGTGGTAGTTGTTTTAAGCCAGGTTTAGATGGTTTGTTATATAATAAGCACCAGGAGCTTTATTAGAAAGAAGGTCAGACACATGTTCACAGAGCTGGGAGAGACCTAGATGCTGGGTAGTTCAGCTACTTGGTTTGCCCCTAAGAATTCTGAATATTGGAACAGAGAATACAGCTCAGTGGTAGAGCACTTGCCTAGCCTGTGTGAGGCCCCGGGTTCTGTCCCCAGCACTGGAAAAAAAAAAAAAAAAATTCAGTCAGAGACCTCTAGCAGGTGACCAGAAAATGCAGCTATTTCACAGAAGGGGCTTGGTCTTCCTTACTTCAGCTCTCCATCTCACTCTTTCCTGGGTAACATCACTGGAAAAGTACCTGCATGCAGGGTTAGATGTCTGGATGGCTAGCCATGTCGTCTCATCCATGTGAGGTTTTCAACAATCTGCTTTTCAGTGGTTGGTGTCTGTCTGCCTTGCCACACCTCTCAGAGGCCAGGCCTGTTTCCAGTCTGTCTGGCCTCACTCTTCCCATTCCTTCTAGAGGGCCTACGAGGCAGAGGCCCCTTCTAATCCAGTGGAGGCAGCTGCGCAGCTCAGGGAGAGCTCAGAGGTTCCCACCCAAACCCTAAGGCTCCCATAGACGATCCCATGACCAGGGCTCCGTACACAGAAGATTGCTCCATGTTATGGTCTGCTGCTGCCATCCTGAAACTGTTAATACTTTTGGAACTAGGGGCCCTGCACTGCATTGTGTGTTGGATCCCCAAAATTATGTAGCTAATCCTTCCTGACTGTGGCTCATACTAGGTGAGACCAGGAGCTATGGCTGTTTTGTTGGCACAGCTTGTTACTATCTCACAGAGAACTGGATGGAGAGGAGGGGTCAACGAGGAAGGACAAACCACAAGGCAACGTGGTGCTCCTCATTCCCTTAGACTGACGGGCCCCTTCCAAGACCTTCAGAGCAGATCCTCCCATTGGCCATCATTAACAAAATGCCCCATCTCTGGCAGAATTAACTGGGTGTGAGGGATGCTTGCCTGGGAACAGGGTTGGAGGCAGACGGCACCCTGTGGCTCAGGCCTAGGAAAACACAACCCAGAATGTGCTGACTCTCAGTCCTTCACTAGGAACCAAGCTGAGTCTTTCCACAGGGGGAGACATGGGGCCGTGGGGAGCATGGGTGTCAGGCCATTCTGAGCTAAGGAAGCCCAGAGAGCAAGGGCTTTGCTAAAGGTTTAGGGATCAGGTAGAGGTGAAGGAGGCCCACAGCTCCTCAGGCAGCAAACGTGAATCCCACTCTCAGACACTGTTTCAGACCTGGTAATCATTTTTAAAACTCCTCCACCTACTATGAGTTCACCCTTTCACGTACCTCCTCCCATTCAAACACAGCTGTCTCTCCCAGCAGGGCCTCAGAAAACATCAACAAAGCTGCATCCAGGATCTCGCTCTTGTTTCTTTGCCTTTTTTTTTTCTTCTATTTCTGCATTATCTTAGAACTGTGATTCTTCAACTGTGGTCCCCATACCAGCAGTGTCAGCATTCCCTGATAAGTTGTCAGATATGCTAATTCTTAGACTCCACCCCAACCCTACTGAATCTAAACTCTGGGGCTGAGGCTGGTAATCTGCAGCTTAACAAGGCCTCCAGGTGCCCCTAATGATCTCAGAGGCTTGGGAATCATTCTCCTGCAGACATGCAGCAGAAATACCGCCCTCTTCTAGCAGAGTTGACACCTGTGTGACAAATGGGTGTCACTTCTGAAAAGGAAAGAAATAATAACTATTTTTATGTACATCACCCTTTGTCCATATGCACACACACAGCAGAACACTGTATAGGGCGGAGAATGACTTGCTCCTCATTCCTCCTGTACTTAACATCTGTTCCCCACGCTTTGGGTTGTTTGAACAAGAGAATCAGTATCAGAATAAACTGGCTTGTAGGATGTTGGGAGGCAGGTGCAGCCTGCCCCTTTAATGCAAGCTGAGAACAAACACAGCATACTGAGCCCAAATCAGCCTTCTGCTGCTAGAGACAGAGGTGGAATTTGTGTTTTGCTGGTCTGAAGCCCCCTGATGGGCTGCCTTACCTTGGGGCCTTAATTAGAAGCAGCAGTGGCCCTCAGGCCTGCTGAGCTTCTATTTGATGTGATTGCACAAAAGAGCTGAGATGGAAAACTAGACCTTTTGTTATTTCACATATTCTGAAAGCTTTTTCAGAAAAAAGCCCCTTTCCAATTTCTTATTTGCTGTCACAGGCACCAGGATAATTTAAGAAAGCATGGAGACAGGGTGAGTGAGTGGTAATATCTGGCTTTCCCTTATTTGTCATAGATTTCCCAGGTCCAATTTATGTCATCTCAGCCCCACTCTGGCTCTCTGACAAGGGGTCCACCCTTAGTCAGACGTCTTTCCATTTATTCACTACGGTTCTTCCTTCCCTTTCTCTTTCCCTTTTCCTTGGGGTTTTCTAGAGATGTTCTAGTGTTTAATATTGGCTTGGAAGCTTGATAATTAAAAAAAATCAATATAAAAGTGAAAATACCCAGTTGAGATGTGGGTGTATTAATTTCATAATTGTACTCCTCTGAAAGATAAATTAAAGGGCTATGGGAGTTTTCTGGTGTTTTGCTTTTATGCCAGTACAGGTAACTGAGGGTCTTTTGCAGGCTGTTGGATGTCACCCCATCCAGATGAAGAATAAGAACCAGGAAAGAGAGAGGAAGTCCTGCTTCTGTATCTACACATCTATTGTAACGGAGTGCATAAGCTTAGCCCAATCACGGCAAGTCTGAACCATCTAATGTGTGGCACTTTCCTGCTTAGCAGAGTAGCCTTACCCTGGGTTAATAGGAATGTACATTCTGATGTTTTCTGATACAGCAAGGCCATCTTCCTCCGGGAGCTGTGGAGCTGTGTTGATTGGACAGGGTCTCATTGTTCTGTCTCCATTATCTGGGCTTTCAAATCATGGCTGTTCTTTTTCTTTTTTTCCCTCCCCACTCACTTAACTCCCTTTAAGCACAAAAGGGAATTTATTGGAAAAAGCACTGGAGTATCTCACAAAACCCAAGGTCAAGAACTACACAGCCTGAGCTCCACAAAGGCCTGGATGAGGCAGCAGTGGAAAACCATTGAGAACGCAGTTGGTGATTTTATCCTCACTTTTCTCTCTCCCACTCTCTGCCTCACCTGGAGAGACAACGGGATCCTTTTCTGCTTTCACTGTGCTTGATGCACAGTCCTTTTTCTCTGCAGACCAGCTTTCCTTTCTTTGGTGTGGGCATGGACAAACATGGTTGCCACAAAATAGCAGACTCTGCTTCCTCATTCAAGGGGGAGCCCTGAGGATATCCCCAGATTCATCAGTAGATGGAGAAGCTGAGCAGTCGAGGTCAGGTCAGTTGTGACCTAGGCTGTGGTCAAGGATAGGGTCATTGCTGTCAATGGTTTATTTCAGTAGGTGGGGATTTGTTCTGTTAAGAAAAATTATCTCAAATTTGGAAATAAGGAGGGCTCTGTGTCCTTTCAGTCTCATGCTGGAGCACTGTTTTACCTCTACAGGTTCTTTATTTAGGGGCATGTACCTCTAGCGACTTGCTCTCTACTACTGATTAAAGATCCAGACTCTGAAGTTAGATGTTCACTTCAGGGTTCTGCAGTAGAGATGCAAATGATTTCCGAGAGAACGATCACCAAAGGCTACGGTTTTGTTTCTCCGGAGTACGATAACCTAGCAATCTCATTTCAACATTTTCTTTCTTTAATGATTATACAACCTCTCAAGCTATACTTCTCCTTTGAACCAGTCCCACTGTCCTTCTGATAGCCCCCCTGTTGTGGGATTTGTGCACAGGCAGGGCACTGGAGCTTTGGACAGGAAGCAGTGTTGATTTTGTGCCAGCATGGGCTTGGCAGATTATCCTGCAAAAGCCGAGCACCAAACGCGACAGGGCTTCACCCTCATAGCCCCTACTAGCTGGCCCCCGTTACATATTTTGTCTCTCCCATTTGGAAAAATACGTTTTGCATGGGTATATTCTATGCTATAAAATCATAAGGAAGTCATGACGGCTGTGCAGGTGCACTGTTGGGGCGGTGGTCCTCAGGGTCATGCACACAATCTGAGCGTCAGAGGAGTTGTGTATGCACGCTGAGTGCGCCACGTTGCCTTCCTTTTATTTGGGAAACACGTGCGTACTTGGTCACTGAAGGCATCACGTTTCGATGGGAGTTACGCGTGCGCACACGGATGCTGGCCGTGGCGTCCGTCTGCGTGCATGCGCACTAGCTGTGTCGCCGCGCCGTCTGGTCTTTGAAGAGGGTTCCTACCCCGTCATAAATGAATCGAGCAAATTGTATTTTGTTTGTTCTCAGAGAGAAGGAAAGATTGAGTTGACACCTCAGTTACCCTCTTTTTCTCTTTTCCTTTCGGTGCATTTCCTGTGTTCTGATGGCTTTACTTCTGCTTTAGTGAAGGCCTGCTGTTAGTCAATTTTCAGTTCTTGTTGGTCCGAAATATATTTATTTCATCTTTGTTCCTGAAAGAATCTCTCAGTGGATGAGTATTCTAGGTTGATGTTCCAAGTTGACTCTCTCTTAGGCCTTTAAGAATAATTGTTCTAGGGGCTGGGGCTGTAGCCCAGCTCTCTACCGCTGAGAGCTACGTGAGGCACTGGGTTCCATCCTTAGCACCACATAAAAATAATCAAAATAAAGGCATTATGTCCATCTACAACTACAATTAAAAAATGAACATTGTTCTATTGTCTTTTGGCTTAATTTATTGTGTTTGAGAAGTCAGAAGCCAATCTAATATTATTCTGTCACAGGTAATTTCTTTTTTCTCTCTGGTTACTTTTTTTTTTTTGGTACCAGGGATTGAACCCCCTAGAGCACTTAACCACTGAGCCATACCCCCAGACTTTTTATATTTTATTTTGAGACAGAGTCTCACTAAGTTCCTTAGAGCCTCAGTAAGTTTCTGAGGCTGGCTTTGAACTTTGGATCCTCCTGCCTTAGCCTCCCAACTTGCTGGAATTACAGGCTCTGTCTGGTTACTTTTAAGAGCTCTTTCTCTTTGGTATTCGGCCACTTTGTAATAGTCTTAATGTGGATTCATTCTCATTATACTGTTTGGAATTCATGGGGCTTCTTTATTTTGAGAATTTGTGTTTTTATTAATTCTGGGAAAAAGTCAAATTAATATCTGCTCAAATATTACTTGTTCCCATTGTTTTTTTTATCTTATTTCCAAATTCCAAATAATTGTATGTTAAATGTTTTTATTCAACCTTTCATTTCATTTAACTTATATTTAATCATCATCTCCCTATAACCTACCTCCAGGGCTGTATTCAGAGTATTTTCTCCAATTTTATTTCTAGTTGACTAATTTCTTCTTTAGCAGTGGCTAATATTCTCCTCTATTCAATAAGCGTGAAAGTATTCAGCATCATTATAATCTGGAAAATACAAAGAGAAATTATTATACTTTTACCAGAATGGCTAAAGTCAGAAAGAAAGGTAATTCTAAGTGTAAGAACATGGAGAAGTAGGTATACTGCTATGGCAATGTAAGGCACAACCTTTTTACAGAACAGTTGTCATAGTTGGGCATGGCAGCACATGCCAGTAATCCCAGCGGCTCTGGAGGCTGAGGCAGGAGGATTGTAAGTTTAAAGCCAGCCTCAGCAACTTAGGCAACTTAGCAAGACACTGTCTCAAAAAAAGGGGAGTGGGTTCACCTGGGTTCAATCCTTGTACTGGGGATGTGGCTCAGTGGTCAAGCACCCCTGGGTTCAATTCTTGTACTAAAACAAAACAAAAGAAAAACCAGTTATCATTATTTACTCACGATAAAGATTTTCATGCCCTTTGAGCTAGCAATTCTATCTACAAGTGTAAAATTAACAGAACTCCAAGCATATGAATACTCATAAACTTATAAGATTGTTTATAACATTATTCACTATGGTTCCAAACTGGAAAAAACCAATTGTCCACTAAGAATAGAAATGATAAATTGAGAAATAGTCATATAGTAAAAAACTATAAGGAATTATAATGAATCATCTCTGGCTATACACAATAATGTGGACACATCTCACAAGCATAATATTTTTTAAACATATAATTTTATATGATATTATATTTTTATAATAGATTTAAATTTTTTAAATCTATGGTAGTTAAAAAAATTCTTTTTAGTTATACATAACAGTAGAATGTATTTTGACATATCATACATACATGGAGTATAACTTCCCATTCTTGTGGTTGTACATGATGTGGAGTTACACTGGTCTTGTATTCATATATGAATATAGGAAAATTATGTCCAATTCATTCTGTCTTTCCCATTACCATCCCACCCCTTCCAGTTCCAATCAGGTGAGCCTGCACTCCTCCTTCCCCCCTGCCTACTGTGAGTCAGCATCCACACATCAGAAAGAACATTTGGTCTTTGTTTTTTTGGGATTGGCTTATTTCACTTAGCATGATGTCTTCCAGTTCCATCCATTTACCTGCAAATGCCATAATTTCATTCTTCTTTATGGCTGACTAATATTCCATTATGTATACATACCATATTTTCTTTATCCATTAATCTATTGAAGGGCACCTAGGTGGGTTCCATAGCTTAGCTATTGTGAATTGAGCTTCTGTGACCATTAATGTGGCTGTGTCACTATAGCTTGCTGATTTTAAGTCCTTTGGATATATGCCAAGGAGTAGGATAACTGGGTCAAATGGTGGTTCTATTCCAAGTTTTCTAAGGAATCTCCATACTGCTTTCCAGAGTGGTTGCACCAATTTGTAGTCCCACTAGCAATGTATGAGTGTGCCCTTTCCCACACATTCTTGCCAGCATTTATTGTTGCTTGTATTCTTGATAATTGCCAGTCTGACTGGAGTGAGATGAAATCTCAGTATAGTTTTAATTTGTATTTCTCTAATTCACAAGCACAATGTTGATTGACAGAAATAAGGACCACAAGAATGTATGAACCTGTTTATATAAATAAACAAAAAGCCAACCAAGAATGCAAAACTAAATTATTGTGTTTAGGAGTAAACACTTGGGAGTTAAAACTTAAAAAAAAAAACATGAAAGGCTGACTGTCTTGATTGAGAATGTGTGGTGACTGGGAAGGGACCCTGGGTTTTTTGGGGTACAGACATTATTCTGTTTCTTGACCCAGTTGGTGGTTCAGTTTACAGTAGATCATAGACCGTATATTATTCCATGAAAAATAAAATATTTTATATGCAAAATAATGACAGTACTACATATCTAAATGTACAAGTTGCAGCTAAAGTGGTGTTTGAAAGGAAATTTATAGATTGAAGATGCTTGTATTATAAAATAAGAATGACCAAAAGTCAAAGAATTGAGCATTTGATTTTAAAAGTTAGTAAAAGAACATTAAAATAACCCAAAGAAAGTAGAATGAAGAAAACAAAATTCAAAAAGAAATCAATAAAACAATAAATAAACAGATTAAAATATAGAATAAAAGTGATCAATACAAAGAATTTGTTCTTTGATATGACTAATACAATTTCTGGCAATATCGATAAAGATACGAACACAGGATAAAAATACTCAATATTAAGAATTAAAAAAGAAACATCAGATACAGCAGAGATTACAAAGATAATAGGAAACCACTATGAACAAATTTATGCCAATAAACAGCAATCAGTGAAATGGAACTTTTATAGGAAAATACAACTTACAGAAACTGATTTGAAATTAAAAGAAAAATCAAATAGATCCATGATCATTAAGTAAATTGAAAGAGTAGTAAACAATTTTCACATTAAGAAATCACCATCTAGTTTAATAGTAGGTTTTATCGGACTTCAGGAAATGGTTGACTAAAATATTTCACCAAGTCTCACAGAGAAGAGGGAATTCCTCCCAACTTGGTTTATCATATTAGAAAAATATATTCACACCAGAGATAAGCACAAAGAGAAAGGACAGTTACAGGCTGATGCCACTCATGAACATAGATCCAAACATCTTAAACAAAATTTTAGCAAACTGAGAAAATAATATATATTTATAGACAAACAGTCATGACGAAACTAGAAAAGGGTTTATCCCAGAAATGGAAGACTGATCCAACACTTGAAGCCTATGGCATAACTAACTGTACTCACAGGTCAAGTGAGGGAGTCCTCATTGAATTCTCTCAGTAAAAGACGCATAGCTGTTCACATAACATACAGTGTCAGTTTGTGTGGATAAAGACTCTTAGCAATTTAGGAGTAGCACTTTCTGAACCCAATAAAGGACATCTATGTAGAAAAACAAAACAACAAAAACTCAAAACAAATCTATGCCTAGTAATGAAGCAGAAAAGCAGGAAAAATACAAAGATCCTTCCTAGCCACTACATTAAGGCAAAGGGAAAAAAAAAAAGTTTTCTAAGGTGTAAGAATTGAAAAGGAAGAAACAGTATGGTCATTATCCATAGGTAATATAGTTATGTGCATAGAAACATGGATAATTTGCTAAAATTAATAAGAGAGTTTAGCAGAATTGCCAATTATAAATCAAATATAAGCAAATCAATTACATTTTTTATACACCAGTAACAGTTGAACAATTTAGTTAGGACAAGCTATCATTTTTAAGAGAAAAAAAAAAAAAGTCTAAGGTATATAGGAATAAATCTAATAACAAATACGTAAAATCTATATAGATAAAGGTGCCCACTTATATTGAAAGGCTGTAAAGAATATATAAGAACGTGGAGAATGCTGTAGTCTTGGAAATTATGTACATTTTTCCAAATTTGATCTCTAGATTTAAAACATTTCCAATAAAAATACCAACATGGTTTTTCATGGAAGCTGGTAAGCTGATTCTAATATTTATTTGGAAAGGCAAAAGTCCAAGAATAGTCAACACAGTCTAGAAGAAAAAAGGACAGCGGAAAGATCTCCCCAACTAGCCATTAAGCCTCATTCTAAAGCAACAGTAATTAAGACAGCGGGGTATTAGTGCAAGGAGGGACCGAAAGACCACTGGAACAAAACAAAGAGACCAGACACGGATCTAAGCACGTTTGGAAACTTGAAAAGAAAAAAAAAAACAACCCAGCACAATAGAAAAGTGGGGAAATGCAAGACTGTTTAATAATCACTCATATGGAAAACAAATGAAATACAGGAGTCCTGTATCTCACTGTGTACAAAAATCGATTCTAGACTGATTAAGGCCTCACAGATGAAAGGTGCCACCTTAAGCCTCTTGGAAAAAATAGATAAAACATCTTCATGACCTCAGGCTAAAGAAGGATTTCTTAAACATGACCCAAAAGTGCAATTCACTAAGGAAAAGACTAATAAATTCTACTACCTTAATGTAGAATTACCATACCCCTTTAAAAAGAGTGAATGTAAGTACTCCAAACCTGGAGAAGGTATCTGTAACAAACAAAACAATTTATTAACCAAAGTATATAAATAACTTCTAAAAATTACTAAGAGAAAGATAAAGTGCACAGTGTACAAATAGAGAAGACAGATGAGAATGGAAACACTTCAGAATAGGAAACAGATGGATAAGAACATAGAAAAAATGCTCAACTTTATTATTGATCAGGGAACGTAGATTAAGGAGAAGATACTATTTTACACCATCCAACCGCCAAAAATTAGTAATGCAAACAATATCAAGGATGTGGGGCAAAACACTACTAGTGGGAGTGTAAATTAGCACTGTTACTTTGGGAAAAAAAAATTGGCACCATTAGAAAAGCTAAAGTTGCCAAACACCGCATGGCCCAGAAATTCCACTCTTGCACCCTAGAGAAACATTCCCAAATGAGCAAGAGGATTTTCACAGTAGAATTGCTGTTAATGATGAGAAAACTGGAGACACCACAAATGTCCACCAAGGAGAAAATGATACATAAATTGTGCTATGTGCGAGGAGAAGTAAATGAAGTTTATACCTGGAAAAAAAACAATCTCAAAAACAATGTTGAGTGGAACAAGCAATTCTCAAACCATCATATACCCCATGACTCTATGCATATGAAGTTTGCAGACATGCAAAACCAAACAAGGTTTCATTCAGAGATACGTATAAATGCTGAGACATTTTTGAGGCAAGCCGGTTTAGAGATACATTCTATAGGTGAGGTTACTTGCCTACCAATTTGGGCAAGAGGACCATCACCTGCTTCTTTGAGAGAAGAAAGCATCGTGAGTTGAGGACCTCAGTCATCCTCAGGCCTGCCCTTGTTCCTTGCTATATCGGGATGGTTATTAAAAAAATAACTCCACAACCTGGATGTATGAAGTCTCCCATCCCAACAGAAAGATCCAGTTAATAGTCTCTGTCTTCATCCTCGGTCCATGCTTGGCTCTGGGATTAAACCATATTTTAAGCAGGGAAACATATAGACTCATCGACCTCAAATTTGGTGGCTTGATGCAAATTTAGTCTTGTTCAAACAGAGGCCCTAGTTTCAGGGTTCTTTGGTTTTACACCTACATAATGCTGACAGACCATTTTTTAAAAATTTCCAATACTAGGACACAATCTGAGGTATACCAGGGAGCATTTGGGTACAGCTGGAGTAGATGTCAGTGAGTCTGGTCCCTCCTGCTCTGTAGCCACTGAAGAAGCCAGTTTCTGGCAATGTCATGTCTGGGCAGGGATCCTGGGTCCTGTGGGCTACAGCTGCTTCTGCGGAGCATCAGGGGAGCCACGTGGAGCTTATGCATCTGCCCCTTCCTTCCTTTCCAAGGCAGTGGTTCCAGTGGGATGCTGAAGGGAAGGCAAAGGAGGACAGGAAAGGAGGCACATGAGGGATGGAGGGGAGGAGACGAGGCAGTACTGCCAATGAAGCTCGTAAGCCCTCCAGCCAGGATTTTGTTTGAAACACCAAGACCTTTTCCAGCAAGCCCAGACAGACCCACCATTCAGTGCCTTTTTTTCTTGCAGAAAAGACCCATTCATCAGCCAGCAGTTCCTGGAATGTGGGTTGGGAAACTCAGTCCAGGGAACCAGCCTTCCTTTACCCATGATGCCCATGGCCCTCCTGAGAGCCTAAAAATAGCCTTCACCATTCCCCCCACCATTCCTGTGCCCCAAGCTTTTCAGGGACTCCCTCTCCATGCTGACTTGGTTTGACACAGGGAGTATCTCTGGGAGAATATTTCCAGTCTGAGCTGTCTTTTCCTTCCAAGTCAGGCAATGTGAAAACACTGGATTTCAATGAAATGTTCACTCAGCTGTGATTCCTACAATATTTGAACACCTGATTCAAAACTGAATTCAACTGAATGCCCAAGTCCTCTCGGTGGCACGAAGGGAGATGCACAAATGCATGCACACAGAATCATGTGAAAGCAGAAAGGTAGAAGCGGGCCCATCCGCAGTTGGCGAGCAGGGGCTTCCTGAGGGGACTCCTCCCAGCTTGTGAATCAGTGAAGCTAATGAGGCTAAACGACACTAATGAGTTCAAAAAGAGTGAGCATGAAGTTAAAAGTCGACCTTTTTACCTTCTCTGAGTTTGTAGTCAGTGAACTTGAAAATCACATACATCAAAGTCATCTGGTTAAAATCCGAAAAACACACTGTAGGGTAGTCCAACATGGTGGACCATAGTGACAGTGACTTGAGGTTCCTTTCTATATATGAAGAACCACACGAGGGTGTTTAGAAGATCCTGCCACTGCCATAGAGTACTTCTCCCCACAATCTCATTAATGCTATTAATTAGTCTTGTTAATCATCTTCCCATCCTGAATCCCAGTTTCCTTTCCCAACTACCTGATTCTTCCCAGGAGAACACCCAGTCCTTCAGGCAAGGTTAGGAGAACCTTGGAGTCTTCTGTGAAAATTCTTCCCTACCCTTCACACCTTATAGCCAAGCTGCCCTCAAGAGTAATCATCTTCTTCCTTAGAAATGAAAAAAAAATTTAATTCTTTTTTTTTTCTTTAATTCCTATTTCAACTCCCACTACTCTGACAGCTCTTCCGGGAGACCCCTGCCTAGTCTAACAGCCTTGCACAAGGTCCTGCTCTAACCACCTGTGTATGTCTGTCAAACTGATCTTTTTTTGGTACCAGGGATTGAACTCAGGGGTACTGTACCACTGAGCCACATCTCCAGCCCTGTTTTGTGTTTTATGTGCCCGGCTTCAAACTGATCTTATGGAAGCACTGCTCTGGTCACATCCTTACTCAGGAACGCACTGTAGCTCACTATTGTGACTCTACTTGTTTCTCCTTGGGTGCCTCTCACTTTCCCTGCTCTACCTTCTGTCTTTGCAGTTACTCATTGTGTACTTCTGTAATTTATTTACATGGTGTCTTATTGTTATACACCCAAGCTGATTCCAGTCCTTTGCTATTGTATTCAACACTTTAGGAAATAACTTTGTACATAGGCCATTTTGCCCTATATAGGATAAATTCCTGGAAGTGGAATTGTTTTTTTAAAATTTTTACTTTATTTATTTATTTTTATGTGGTGCTGAGGATCGAACCCAGTGCCTCACGCTTGCGAGGCAAGCACTCTACCACTGAGCCACAATCCCAGCCCCGTATTCAATGAGTTTTAATTTTCATTTTTTATTATAAGAGAGGTAGAGCATTGGTATTTCCTTTTAGTAGGTTTATTTTTATTTGGACCATCAATTTATTTCTTGTCAATTTGAAACAGCTTTTTGTATTTAAGGAATGTGAGTTGCAAATATTTTTGTATTTTTCATTTCAAATTGCTTGTGATATTTCACTTGTCTGTTTTTTTAACCATGCAGAAGCTTTAATATTTATAGAGTAAAACTTCCAGTTTTTTCTTTCATGACATCTGGATTTGGAATCATTTAAAAAATGTCTTACCCACTCTGAGCTTATAAGAGGATTCTCCTATGTTTTATGATAGTTTTTTGTCTTTATATTTAAATTTCTACTTCATTTGAAAGTTATCCTGGCATATTGCATAAAGTATGACTTACAAATGTTTTTGTGGTGCCTACTATGTTGTGATAACATCAGTTATTGAAAAGTCCATGTTTTTCCCACCAGTCCCCAAATTTCATCATACAGCAAATTCCTTTATGCATTTGAGAATATTTCTAGACTTTCTATTTTGTTACATTAGCCTGATTATTTCTGTACTAGTCCCATGCAATTTGGAATTTTGGAGGATTATTAATATATATTAATATCACTGTACCAACATTGTTAATTTTGTATATACCATATATGCCAATATGTTAATACTACTCTTGCTTCTCAGAATTTTTCTACTTCATTTTTTTTTTGGTACTGGGGATTGAACTCAGTGGCACTCAATCACTGAGCCACACATCCCCAGCCCTATTTTTGTGTTTTATTTAGAGACAGGGTCTCACTGAGTTGCTTAGTACCTCGCCATTGCTGAGGCTGGCTTTGAACTGGCAAGCCTCCCAAAGTGCTGGGATTACAGGCATGAGCCACTGTGCCTGGCTACTCATCTTTCTTGGAGGTCTTTGGAGTCATCTTGTCTAGCTGCAGGAGAAAAGGTTTATTTGTTTTTATATGGATTCCATGGTAACTATATGAATTCATCTAAAGAGTAGTGACATATCCCATAACTCCTCTCTTTATAGTTCCTCTTTTGTTTCCTTCAGAGATGTTTTCAAATTTTCTTCCTGTAGGCTTTGAGCTTTTGAAATTTACCATTTTTAATCTCTGGTTTTTATGGTAAATGGATTTTTCCTCCATTATGTCTTCCAACCAGTTACTGTTTGCTCATTAGTGATGTAGCCTGCTATGTTACTAAGTATTCTTACTGATGAGGTAGTTTTTCTTTCTGTTTTCTGGTGTATCATCACAGAACCTGTAAATAGTATATTTTACGTCTTCCCTTCCAATTTTTATATCTCTACATTCCCTTATATTGTTCTAGGAAAGTTCACAGAATGGCTTTTTAGTGATACACATGCCAAGCAAGTTCATTGTAATGATGAGTTTGAGCACATTTGTATAAGGAACACAGGAGCAGCTGAGGGGAACTGGACTGAGACCCTAAAACCTTCTCTATAAAATCCAGCGTTGTTACAATCTATATGGTAGGCTTGGTTGGCCCAAAGAGTATCAGGAGGCTTGGAGGAAAGCTTGTCACAGGGCTCAGAGAGTATCAGGAGGCTTGGAGGAAAGCTTGTCACAGGATTTGGCTGAATCAGGAACCACACTCGATCTAATGATCTTGGAGCTCTGGGTCTGACTTTGGGGAAATAAATGGCTGTGTGTGTGTGAATTGTCTTCCCATAAGTATGCTAGGAAAGAGTGGGTATAGAGACCTGTGACATTTGAAGCTCAAGTAAGTTCCCAGTCTGCTTTCAGGGGATGAGCGGTGGCTGGGTGCAGTGCTGGAGGAGAGGAGCCCTGTGTGGCCCACAGCTGCACTGTACTTTGGACTGCCTGTGTTTCTACAGGACATGGCGCCCACTACTCTGCCCTGATGACTCCCAGGGTAAAGGGATCTGTTCTGGTATTCGAGGTCACATCATTAAGGAGCAGAGCCATCAAAGCTGGAGGACAGGGGAAGACTGAGCAGTGCCCAGAAGATTCTCCACCTGCAAGCTTCCTACCACTAAGCCCAGCTTCCGAGCCAAAGCGCACCAACACTGTACATCCCCAGCAGGTGGCGATAGTGGACGCCATGCAAGTTCTTTCACAGCAGCCATGCAGTCAGTCCACTGTGTGTTTCCATATATGTCGAGAATTAGGAGTAGGCAGTATGATTAGAAGGACAAAAAGCAGACCAAGTGACATGAGAGGTGTCTGTCAAGAAATGAGAAGATCAGGAAAAGTGGTGGATGAAGCCAAAGCAATTTATAGGAAGAATCCCATCGTCAAGAGTTTTGGCTTAATGTCGGGTCAGATGATAGCAAGGAGTTTGCTCAGGACTTTTAAGTCTACATGTGAACACCCTGCTGCTGCAGAACGGTCACAAGCCATAGGTGGCTCACAGCTTCGAGGCCTGTTCAAATCTGTCAGCATCAAAGAGTTAATTTGAAGGGTGAGAGCAGACACGATGCTCTGGAGATCACAGCTCTGTTAAAAGCTCTGCTTTTCTTCAGATACTTATGGAAACCATCCAAGATGGGGGTGCCAATGGCTTAGTCTCGAGAACACAGCCTCACAGGATACATATCATCCCCAAGTTTTATTAAGGCTTCACACAGTTGAATCACAATCCTTGATGGCAGTGGATCCCTCCTAGGGAGTTGATTAGCTTTAGACATTTGGCCCTTTGGAATCTGATTTACTTTAAGCAGGAGAGCTTATGTACATGGCTGCCCAGTGGTGAGGTAGGACTGCCTATGGGTCTGCATAAGCAACTCTGGGCATTTTGGGAATACTGTTTTAGAAGGAAGTTCTGGAAGTAGGTCTTGTCTTCGCACTAACTTGGGCAGCTGGGGGCTTAGAGAAATGTGAGAGATGTGACTTATATTTGCAAAGTAGTGGTCACTGCCTGCCCTTTTCCAGTGTTCCTCTTTCCACATGCTGTGTTCTCAGTTGTGTTGGGAAACAGAGGCAACAGACCCCGAAACATGCAGTGATGAAGTCTAAGTTTTCAAAAACTCTTTCTCAAGGGGGAAGGAAGCACAGCTACTAAACCACCAAAACTGGCTAGAAACTCTACTGGTAGCAGCGCTCTGAAGGACTGGACACACGATCTCTGATTCCTAGCCAAATGTAGTGTCTAGCATGTGAGAATGAAAAGAACCAGAAGACTTAGGAATCTGCAGTTCTGGCCTCATGTCAGAATTTTAAGAGTTGCTGGAACATTTACAAATCCTAGTTGCTTAGGCCTCTTCCCCTAGAAATCCTGATTCAGTAGGTCTGGGAGGGGTCCCAGTGAATGATTCAGATGTCCAGCCCCAAATCACCAATTTAGGCAGGTTGCAATGCAGTCATTAGGGAGCTGAGTGACCTTTGGCAAATCACTGTTACTTCCCTGGACTGCAGTTTCCTCATCTCTCAAATTAGAACTTGGACTAGAAGGATCTAGACCTGGTTGTACATCGGCAGCTCCCAGGGAGCTTCAGAAATACAGATTTCTGAATCTCACTCCAGACTGCTGAACTGGAATCTCTGGGATCAGGGCCCAGGAACCTGTATTTTTAGGAAACTCTCCAAGAAATTCTGATGCAGTCAGTCACCTGGTAGCGACCACTGGTCTCCATGGTTACTTGGGCTCCTTTTGGCTCTCACCTGCCCAAATACACATAAAACTGTAATCCACTCAGTGAGACCCTGTCTCTACATAAAACACAAGATAGGACTGGGGATGTGGCTCAGTGGTCAAGTGCCCTGAGTTCAATCCCCCATTCCAAAAACAAACAAACAAACCAAACCAAAACAAACAAACAAAAAAACCATAAGCTCAAGTAGCTAAACGTGTATCAGGTACCAGCAGCTGTCATGATTTGCCCATGTGTTATGTCTGTTGGGGATTATTCTCTAGCTGTTCTGGGTGTGAACCCTTTTTCTTCCTCTGTTGACTTCAAGCTACTAGCATCAGTGCCTGGTACATATTAGGGGGCTTGAAATGTCATGAATGAATGCGTAGACAAAGTCTTTAGGGGTAGAAGACAGGCCTCCTGTTTAATATTGATCTCTCCCTGTGCCAAGAAGTGCTGGTGACACAGTGGATACTAGTGTCTGTGGAAGAATTATGTGCGTACCATTTTTGCCAGTCTAGGAGGTGGTGGACTGAGCAGGCAGTGTGGACTGCAGGTGGTAGTATGGGTGTTTTGTGGGTGGGGCAAAGTCTGTGTAGGTAGCATCAGAATGCAGGGAGTCTGCACAAATCTATGCCTTTCTCTTCTTTGGGCACAAGAGTCCCAGGGCCAGCCAGCTTTTGGCAGGTAAGAGAAGATGACACCGTGGAGCAGAATCCCTATTGCCAGGGCAAGCTCCAACCAGGCCTGCGCCACAGGGTGGCTTGTGCAAGCCTTGCTGGGCACTAACCTCTGGGAAGTTGGAGCCCTTCCCTGCAGCATGGCTGGAGAAACAGGAGGGGCCTTGTGCTTTGTTCTCTGGAAGGTGGAGCAGAGTGTCACACAATAGCTCATGATGTCCTGGAGATCACAGCCTTGTGGCTATGGCTGGGGCTGTGTCCTTCTGGTCTGGATGACAGTCAGGGAGAAAGCAGTCATCGACCTCCTCCTGGTCACCACCCTTGCCTCGCCCTGTAGGGACGGAACTGTCTTCCTTGGAGTGGACACCCTGACAGTTGACAATGCATATTTACATAGGTTTTCATCCTGAATGATTTGCTGTGGTTATTTATTAGTGTGGCAGGGTGGGGAAGTAGAAAACCATTTCTCTTCAACCACATTGGCGAGAAGCACAGATGTCATCCACTCCCTCGACTCCCTGCTTGCTGGCTCTCTGCTCTACCTTTCACCTTCTACATTCAGCAAAGAATATTTATGAGAACAGCAGGCTCTTCTTCTCTCTCTGACATTGACTTTTGTGTTAGGCTGGCAGTGAGTGAACTAGTGAACTGATTTAAAACCAGGAGGCAGCCAGGAGGAATTCCTGAGAGAAGGACATACACAGTCACCCTCATTATCTGAGGGGAACTGGTTCCAGGCCCCCTGTAGACACCCAGATCTGAAGAGGCTCAAGGTCCTTATATAACATGGTGTAGTATTTGTACATAACCTATGGATGTCCTCTGCATGCTTTAAAACATCTCTAGATTACTTATAATACCTAATGCAATGTAAGTGCTATCCAACAGTTATTATATTGTACTGTTTAGGGAATAATGACAAGAAAAAAGTCTGTATCTTTCTTTTCTTTTTGGTTACTGAGGATTGAACCCAGGGGCACTTAACCACTGAGCCATGTCCCTAGTCCTTTTGATTTCGAGACAGGGCCTTTGCTAAGTTGCTGAGGCTGGCTTTGAACTTGCAATCCTCCTGCCTCAACCTCCCAGGTCACTGGGATTACAGGTTTGTGCTCCCAGCTCTTCCCAAATGGTTTTGGATCCATGGTTGGTTGAATCCATAGATTTAGAACCCAGTGCTACTGAGGGCTAAGTATATATTTATAAACTTAAGAACAACAAATTTACAGTGACCTAACATCTGTATAGTTTTCTCTCAAAGTTGGCTGAGCTCAGACCTTTCAGTCTCATGAGGGCCTTGAGTGGTTGAGTGACTTCCCAGGCAGGCCCTGTTGATCCTTTTTCTCTGACTCATGGCAATATGGTTCCAAAGTGTCATGCTCAAGGTAGGATCAAACAATAAGCCATCTTCAGAGGTCCCAATACTCTTCCTCTTAGGTGTCATGGACTATGTTATAGCACAAGGCCTCACCCCAGCTGCAAGGGAGGCTGGGAAGTGGGTGTTCAGTTAGGAAGTGAGCAAGGGGGAAGGGAGCCAACGTCCTAGACTCTCACACTCTCCCCTCCTCCTCCATGACACTGTTCTCTCATTCAGATGCAAGACTCTGTGTCTCTCTTGCTCCTAATATACTCCTGGCATCTCAGTTCCAGTACTGATAAGCTCTTGCATATGATAGTTACCAGCTGTTTTTAAGTTTATCTTATCTTCCTTCCTAGACTAGAAGTTCCTCAAGAGCAGAGATCATCTCCAGCTTATCTCTACATCCCCTATAGCATCCACTACTGTTCCTTAGACATGGCCTTTATACAAATGTTTTAGTATTCTTGAATAGACTTAAGTATAAGAATGATACTTTTTTATCGCTTGGTTAAAACTCTGCACTAGTACATTTCCTTTATGAATATTTTGGAATATAGATAGGCATCACACCTGACACTTGAGTTCTTATCATTTGCAAAGCATATGAGAGTACATGTAAGGGCAAAGCACTCTGGAAGGACTAAATAAACAGGAGGTATTATTGTGCCTTTCAAGCACAGTGATATCCCCCTGAAGTAGGTGCCATTTTTATGCTTGTTATACAGATGTGGTGCTGAGGATTCAGAGAGGTTAGTTTCTTCAGCCCAAACATCAACTAAGCTGCAGAGCTGGCATCTGAATCCTGTTCTGTCTGAATCCCATGATTTCAACTATTAGCTCTGCTATTCCCAGAATAGACTAAATTTCCTTCCTTACCTCCTCCAAGAGCTACAACTTCATGGAGGTTTTGCTCTTGGGCATCAATTTGTTTTTTCATACATTCTTCATCTACTGGAGCAGGGGCTTTGTGCATTGGCCTGCATGACACCAAAGAAAATAATTTTCCCTTTAGGCTGAAACTGACCTCAGGTGGTCTTGCTGGCTGTTGTGCTGTGACCTCGAAAGCCCTGTATAGATCGAGAAGATCCATGCCTTGCAAAATAGTCCTCTTCAAAGCTGGAACCTCAGACCAGCAGGAAGCCTGAGTTTGATCAAGGCTCATCTGCAGCCCATTCACAGAAATGATCTGGGACTTCTTTCCTCATTCTTTTGATCTCTGAATGATTATTATTCAATTCCTTACCCCTTTGCTTTTGTTTCTGACAGTAGAATTTGGCTTTTCTAGCCTGGTCCAGAAAACTCTGTCCTTTAGTTTTCCTGTTCTCAGTGGCATCTGGTATAATTTGAGTTCAGCTCAGCCTGGAAGTTGTGACCTCATCTTGGCCATATGGCTTGGCCTACTTGATGAGGAACCTCAGACCAAGAAGAACTTCAGCCTAATGAAAATGTTCACCAGCTTACAAAATGTGCACCAGTTAGATGTAGCACCAATCCTTCCTACCACTAACTAGCCCTATCCCTTTTATACTTGATTATTAAAACTTAACCATCTTCACACAATGCTAAATATCTGAAAGGAAAGTTAACTATGTGGATATTCCCAATGTTTCACATTCCAAATATTTGGCTTTGACAGAAGAACCCTAGCGTCTGTGTGCATGAAATGTACCAACTCCCAAGCGTTTGTATGAAGAACGAAAAACTCAGTAAATAAAGGGAAAATTGGCATTTGTGGAAAGAAGAGTGGAATGGCTGACTAGTCTACAAGCTGTTCAGGATGGTGTAGATAGTTGTAGCATTTCTCACATCAACACAGACTCTGATTAAAGATGGATCCCCATCAAATGAAGTGCAGGTGGGAGGCCGAGTCTAATACCCACCTTTCCAGCTCACCTCTCTGCCCAGGGGCATGTGTTAACTTGCACAGCTTCAGTAATCTGCTTTCTTGGCTCTGGCTTGACTTAGAAGGCAAAACAACTCCTTTATCCCAACATACCACAGCTACTTAGATGTGGAAATTTAACCTTCTTAAGATGAAAATCCCATTATTCACCTTGTCCATTACCCTATTGGAAAGAACGTAATAGACTGTTAAGCTATAAGCAGTCAAGCTAAAAATATTTCATCCATATGTATCTATTCTAAAAAAAATAAAAATAAAGAAAGAAACCTCTAAGGAGCCGATTACTTCCAGGAGCAAGCACCTTTGGACACACAAGGAAATCCCGTTCTGTAATTTTCAGACTTCGTCACCTTTGGGGCAGTAGTGAGAGAAAGGATTAGGTTTCCCCAGCTATGTGGCTTTTCTCTTTGGGCCTGTTTTTGTTTTGTTTGCTTTCACACTAGCTATCCTTTGGGTTGGTGTGAGGATTAAATGAATTAAGGCTTTGGGTCAGTTCTTTTCTCCCCAGTTCTTTGCCAGTTAGTTCTATGCTCCCTCTCCCCCTCCCCTGGGCAACATTCATTTTTCCTACCACTGGTGTTTGTGTCGTCCACGGTCTGGAAGGGAAGATGGAGGACCTGGCGCAGCAGTAGGGCACATCTGTATTCATGTGACCTTATCTGAAAAGCTCACGTGGTTTCTGCAGAGGTTTTCCATGAGCTTTGCTTCCTTCACCTGTTCTTTTCCTCTGTTCTATGGTTAGAGGAATTAGATCACTCAGAAAGCACATTCTTACCCCAAACATCAACACACCCTACTGCCTTTGAACAGCAGAAATCAAAAGAAAGCAAACAAGCAAACTAGAGAAACCCTAGTGCGGGCTGGGAAGAACTTGGATCCCAGCCTCTGTTCCAGTTTCAGTTGGCTAGAGGAGCTCTAGAGGGCCAGTTTCCTCCACAGTCTCCTATGGGACAGTGCCCCCTGTCTCTCAAACCCTTTACTTTTCTCTCACTGTTCCCAAGTTTATGCTAGCTGTCTGTCACAGCTGTTGGGGACTCCCTTCCTCCACAAACATCCAGTGTGTGCCAGCCATGAGCTGTTCTTGCAATCAGCCAACTGTTTGGAGTTGCATTTCTGGGCTAATGGATCCAATGCTTAGTTATACCACAATTATTCATTAGCCTTAGGCAGAGGGGTGTCTTAAAGTACTTGCATTCACAAATTGCCCAAATCATTAAATTATTCTAATAGTATGAGTAAATTTTGGGTTCCTGAGCCTTCAAAATTTAAATAAGGGATTTTAAATTTATTTAAAATATTTTAAAATTTATTTAAAATAATTTATTTAAAATTTAAATAAGGGATTTCCAATTACCTGTAAGTGGCAAA
Organism: Geosciurus inauris; assembly: GCA_004024805.1. NCBI lineage: Eukaryota > Metazoa > Chordata > Mammalia > Rodentia > Sciuridae > Geosciurus > Geosciurus inauris. The sequence goes on from PVHX01003343.1 coordinate 113,215, forward strand.
ATCAGTAGCTCTGTCTGTAATAAGTCTCAGCTAGTTTTTTTCCCCCTATGGCAGGGAAAACCTTTTTTTCTCCCCCATTCCATATTTTCTCCCTGGACTGTTCCCCTCATTGAGAAAAGTTGGAGAGAAGTCCCTTTCCCTCCAGCAGTGGTAATGTGTCTAGTTGGTGCAAGGGGGTGGGGATTCTGAGCATGCGCAATCTCCGTTTTCCTGGCTATGCATCAATGCTGTCAATGTGACTGGCTCTGTGAAGTTCCTTCTGAACCCTCCTCTTCTGGAATCGGTGTTGTCTCACTCTGTCATCTGAACTCATACAAGCCAGGCATCAGTGGGGCTTCCCAAGGTCACACTCAGCAGCTAAACTTCAGTTTCTTCACCTTTGGTGGTGGATGTAGATAGGGTCACTGCAACCTCCAGGTCCCAGTTTGTGCTCAGACACATAGATGTGGCCACAGCTGCTGCTTCAGTTGCCAGAAAGTCCCCTTCACACCCATCACTCCAGGGGTCACATGTGCTTCTTACAATGGATGCCTGCAGAAAGGGATGGTCTACCCCTCCACACAGTGGGCTTCCTCCTCCTGCCTCCTGTCTTTCTATAGAGGCCTCTCTCTTCCCCTCCCTCCACCCAAGCTTCCCTCTGCTCAGGATTTCTGGTGTCCCTACATCCTGTTCCTTAATACTGGCCATCTAATCATAGTGCTCCCCAAGTTACCCTTCCAAGCAGGGAGTTTCCTTTTGAAGAGAAGTTTTGGTGATGGCTATTTCAGATGATGCATTCTGTCCCCAGTCTGGCTCACATTGCCTGAAGTAGGAAGCCTACTGTGAGGCTGGGGTCTGCCAATACATGAGAGGTGAATGTAGGGAGGGTCTTCTGCTGCTCTGGCTCACAGGGAAATGCCTCCACAGTTTTATTTTTCTCTGTTATCCCCCAGTCAGTGACTGACCTGTGGATCCAGAGACTTACCTGGGGACATGTCCAGGACATTGTCCATGGGAGAAGCTGGCAGGGACTTCTACTTGAAGTGCATCCTCCCTCACGGGACTTTTCTGACAGGAGGGTCTCTTCAATTCAGAGTGCTCCTCATTTTTCTGGAATCCAGACCATCCTACATTTCTATTTTCAGTGGCTACCACCTTTTTTTCCCCTGCCCTAGGCCTCCTAGGAGAAAAATCTTTGCCTTTTATTGAGGTGGAAGGGAGTGCTTTGTTTTTGCCTTGGTTAGGGTGGGGAAGAGAAAATGGCCCTGAGGTACAGGTAACAGAGAAGAGAGGACAGAAATATACACGTGAGCCTGAAAGGGTGCACAGGCTTGTGCTGCATGGGTCCTGTTCACTCAGTAATATGACATGAAAGTGGAGTTCACAGGATCATGGAAATGATTCCTTTGAGCTCTGCCTCTTCTCGGTGTGGAAAGAAGTGATGGACTTTGAGCCCTAGAGGTCCTGATTCCAATTACCTCAGCTCTGTCCTCCTGTCACCAAATGGCCCTTGGCAACTGCCTCACCATCTCAGAACCCCCATTTTCCTCATTTAAAAGGGCAATGATAGCACCTCCTTTACAAAGTCGCTTCAAGGATGAAATGAGACCTTGTATTAACTACCTAGCATGTTTGTAGTGCTCCATGAATGCCATATCCCCTGGAGGGCTGTCCTGGTTGAAGGAGTGTTTGCCAATCTCCCTTTGGGCCCTTTTCAAGTGAAAATACTGAGAGCTTCGCAGTAGGTGCCGAGAGAGTATATTAGCTGGAGGTTGAAGAAGATGCAATTATTCTTCTTGGAGACTCACTGAAGAAATCACAGATTTATCAAGATATGTGGCCTATTGGGGCATCTTAGAGGGCTGGTGAATTTTAATAAGAACCATAAAAACATGGAATCCAAACTATGTTCTGCACCTCCCATGTATTCCCACTCTTATGAAAACCAGCTCTTCTGATATAGGGCATCTGAGACTAGAATTTGATGTCTTTGTAGAAGGGTGCAGAGATAATGTTTCATTGCTTCCTCTTCCTGGCATTGTTTGGTGGTTTTTGTTGGGATCTTGAATCTGGTTCCATCAGCCCTTCCTCCCCTTTTGATTCATCTCTGAGCAATGACAGGGAGACGCTGTAGCATGAGCCCCGTTGTGGGTCTCCAGTGGTGCCCTGGAGCCAGCTCGCACCTGCTGCTGCTGAGAGCAGATGGTGGATCTCTTCCGAGCTCAGCAGCAGTGATGTCATGTTGGTCCTTGAAATCATCCATGGTGAGAGTATTTGTATCAAGGAAGTCAGCAAATGTGAGAAATCAGGAGCAACCTTATGGCTGGCCTACACATTTTGGAGAAAAGCTCAACAGCCTATTTCAGACTTGGATGGAAAAACTTGCAGAAGACTTTTATTTTGTCGATATGCTTTACATGAAAGATTTCAGGCAGACATTTCACTTCTATTAACCCCAAAGTAGAGGATGAAGGTAATAGGTATTCAAAAATCATGCTGAAGGGCATCCTCTGGGGGCCAGGTATATCTTTAGAATCATGTTCTGCAATTGGCAACATCTTAACCTGCTTGGTGATGTCTTATGTTTCTTGTATTGCAGTGTCTCAGTATACTTTGGAAATTAAACAGGAAGACACAGGCCAAACTATAGGAATCAAAAGTGTAAGAAAAAAATGGGTTGGCATATTCCAAACTTCATTATTTGTACACAAGGTGGCGCTGTCTTCTTAGGAGAAGAGGACAATTGGAAAAGATGCTACCGGCTGAACCAGCAGCCAGAGGGTTCGACTCCTGTTTACAAGCTGTAATCCATTGCATTAGTGCAATTGGTTTGAGCTAAGCAATCTGAAGGTCAAAATTACTGGCCTGTTGACTTATAACTATGTCTCTGTGATCATCTGTGTCAGCATCAATTATTTCCACTTCTGGGGAGGGGAAGGGAAGTAGGAAAAAACAAGTTCCACCACAAGCCCTGTTGCTGGTGAGCCTTCTGTCTATGGGGAGAGGAAATTAGAATTTATCCCCCCCATTCCAACAAGTGATCGAAGAGCTCCTGTCTCCACATGGAAGACAGAGGGCATCCAACATCCCTCTTAGATTCTAACTCATGCCCCTTCCCTCCTTCCCCTTGTCCCTCCTGGTGATTCCACACACAACCAACTCATATTAACCACAGCTAAATCATTCTGTGAATTCCAGGGATTATAGGGAACAAATGGTGGTTGGATGAAGTAAGTTTTAGATGTGATCTCTTACCACTCTTACAGCTTGGGACAGATTGAGACAGTGGCCAATCCACTTGAGGTCTCTGTCATTTTTGTACCCTATTCTTGTTCTCTTTGGCAGAACAGCATACCAGAATGCCCCAGCCCATAGCTGAGCTTTTTCCTTTAGTCCATTTTGGTCTCAGAAGCAGCTGTCCCCTCTGACCCAGGGTGGAACAGCACACCTGCAGGCCTCTCTCCCTGCTGATGTGGCTAGTGGTCCCTCTAGTCATCACCTCCAGTACTATTTGCTGAGATTGCTGCTGCTGCTGCCCCCTCAGTCAGGTCTCCCTGGAGGCCATTCCCATCCTTGCATGCCAATTGCTTCCAGCGCCTGGGCATTTTTTTTGTCTTATCCTTGATGCTTCAGATCAAGTGGCCTCCTGTTATTCTGCCTCACCAAGAAACAAAGAGCTCTTCCTAAGCTTCACAACTGTGCCAAGGAGTTTTCCATAGACGCTGGAAAAACTTTTCATAGGCACTGTCCTTGGGGAGTGGGCTCTTGGGGGTTTTGTGAAATAGCCCCGCTACTGTTACAAATATTTTGCCTTATTGGAATTGTGGAACCAATAAGCACTAACAGAACAGTGAAGGAAGGTTTATTTTTGGTCAAAAGTAGGAGACGCTCACAGATCAGCTTTTCAGCCTACTAAGGGTTATAGATACAGAGTAAAAGGCATTGGCTATTAAAGGAGAAAGATATTAAGTCTTTTGGGACTGAGTGGAAATTTCCTGGGAATGCAGGCTCCCCCTCTTTTCAAGGCACACTTGTAGACTTTGGGTTTATCACCTGTGACACAACACCTGTCCATAAGGAGCTAAAGTCTAACAATCAGGGCTTTGTCGCTTGCATGACTACAATAAAGATTGATAACATAAAAAATCTCCTAGTTGGGCACGGTGGTGCATACTTGTAATCCCAGCAGCTCGGGAGGCTAAGGCAGGAGGATCATGCATTCAAAGCCAGCCTCAGCAACTTAGTGAAGCCCTAAGCAACTCAGGGAGACCCTGTCTCTAAATAAAATACAAAAAAGGGCTAGGGATGTGGCTCAGTGGTCGAGTGCTCCTGAGTTCAATCCCCAGTACCAAAAAACAAACAAAAAAACTTCTTGTTTCCAGCCCAATGGATCTTGTCCACTACTATCAGATTCATCTGCCCCAAATACCAATTTATCCCAAATGTTCTCTTCTCTGCTCAAGGATGCATGGTGGCTGTAAATGGCCTTTTGGGCTAAGTCTAAACTCAGTGTGATATTTTGGTGGCCCTATAATGGATCCTATCTTAGTCATTACAGTCCATCTCCCACTCTGAGCTCCAGCTTCAGGGTGAATTTAGAAAAGTGAATTTAGAAAAGTCTTATAGAATAGTCAATTCAAAGCTGCCCTTGTATTGAAGGGGGCTGTTATTAAGGAACATGGACCTTTTGCTTGGTCTGTAAACCCAAAGGGGAATTAGAAAAAGAAATAAACACCATTCTGTATAATAATGTGATTTTCTAACCTGATAGATTGGAGATGGCACCTTGGAAATTATGAAAGTTAGGAAATATTTTCTTACGAGGAGCAGCTACTGTCCCTGAAAATTAATGTGTGTGAGTGTGCATGTGTGCCTGTGTGTGTGTGAATGGGCCTGTGCCAACAGACCCAAAAGTTAAGGAATAACCATGCCTCTAACCCACTTGGGAGCGGTCACAAAGGCAATCTGATCTAGGAACTCCTAGACCAATTGGGAAGCAGGAATTCCAAAGCTATTCCCAATGGACTTCTCTGTGGAATTTGGTGTGTTAAAGGTTGTCTTAGTTGGTTTGTGCTGCTAAAACAAAACACCACAGGCTGATAATTTACAAAGAACAGACATTTGTTTCTCACAGTTCTTGAGGCTGGAAAGTTCAAGGTCAAGGTGCTTTCAGGTTTAGTGTCTGAGGAGGGCCCGGCTTCTGCTTCCAAGATGGCGCCTGTCTTGTTGCTGCATCCCCTGGGGGTGCTGAACACTGTGTCCTCACATGATGGAAGGGCAGAAGGGACTAACCTGTTCCCTCAGATCCTTTTTCAAGGTGCTAATTCATTCATGAAGGCAGAGCGCTCCCTGTCTAATCACTTCCTAAAGGCTCCACATCTTTGTATCGTTGTGTTGGGTTATTATACACAGTCAACAGGAATTTCAGAGGTGACAAACACATTCAAACCAAGACAATGGCCATCAATGATTATCTAGGAGAATTTTTAAGGTTCTCTGCCATCCTAAGTGATCCGGAGCTGGGAAATGACAACTGGGGGGAAGGGAGATGGTAGACACTGAGGTCACTTTCAGTGTACAGGGCTTTGGTTTTCCAAGAAGGTAAGTGAGATTTCAGGTTGGGAGGTTTGATGAAGGAGATGCTAACAGGAGAGTAATGGGGAGTCCAGGTCAGGGCCACCTGTGTGGGGGTGTTCATGTTTTAGATGCTTTTCCTTTGAAGTCTGGGAGAGTCTTATTTACTTATTGCTCAGCTTTAGCCCTTACTCTCTGACATTGAGTTCATTCTTTTATTTGACCTGCTTCTTGTGAGTGTACCCCTGGATGGCCTGCCGTGGAGGAACAGGGGAGATAGAAGGGCTAAATGGAGGGTTACAAGCCCATCTCAGTGGTCTGTCATTTTTTTGCATTTTTTTAACTTTAGGATTTTATTTCGTGAAAATCTAAAAATGTTAACCTAAGATCTTTTGAATGGCCATTCTTCAAAGCTTGTTATGATTTTTTTGTGCTTACATTTACACCTCTGTTCCCAGCCCCATTTTCATCGAGTGAAAGCCCAGTGAAATCACAGTGGCTGTTATGAATGAAGCTTTGCCGTTAGAAATAATGAGGTAGGGTGGCAGAGCATTGTCCACGTGTGCCTTAACATGGCACAGTCCTGATGACCAGCAAAGAACGCGTGCCACTGCAGGGTCACATATAAGCAAATCTGCTGTGTGCTCCACTGTTATCCTACAACTTGGTGTTCATTAAAAATAAGTATAGGAGGAAATTTACAACACAGAAATTTTCTTCTTGTAATATAGGCAATAAAAGATGAAATTTGATACAGATTCAAGAGTGTCACAATGTTAATCTTATCTTCAACCGAATTAGCTTTACAGTGCTATCAGAGGATGCATTGAAATAGGCACTTGAGAATTGCACATTGGTGAGTTTTGGTTAAATATAAGGTCTGAATATTCTGAATTAGCAAACAAAGCCTGAAACCATTCATGTCATTTTGAACAGCACTCTTAGGTAAACAGGCCCTCCCTGCATTAGTATTAGAAAAGCCAAACTATAAAGCTGATTAAAGAAAGAATCAGACCTGAGGCTCTTTCTATTATTAAACTCAACACCACTAATTCGGTTTTAGCAAAGCAGTATCATTAAATTGGTGTTGTTAGCTTGAATATTACTATTTTTTCCCTGAAGTTATTTTTTAATAAAACATTTACAAGTTTGCTTTGGTCTTTATTTGTAAGTTTAAAACATTATACCAAGCTTTATGTGTATACATATTTAAATAGCATGATAAAATTTTTAAGTCACCCTGGAAGGTTCCTGAAATCCATTTCCTTTGAAGGGACTATTTGTTATCCTAATTTGAGAAAAAGGAAGATCCTTGGGTTACATACACATTATCAGCATCAGAAATGTATCTCATGATTGTCTTCTGTTGGTTCTACGCATGATAAACTTGCTCCCTGAGTATTTATTATGCATCTTTGGTATACTGCAGCACCTGGCCTAATACCCGACATACAATAGCATGCCAGCAAGCACTGGCTCAAGGGGAGTGGTCTGAGGTCCATGAGAATGGGGGCAGATTGGACTGGGAATGGATCAGAAAGAGAGTGAGAGGCAGAATTCTCTAGGAGTCTGCAAGTTCTGTGTGTCTCCCCTGGTGTGTAACACAGAGGAGGCGCTCGGCCAACATTTACAAAGCACAGGGGCCTTATGTTCAACAAAAGGAGGACCGTGGTAAACAACCCTGAAGAGTCCTACATATGCACAGCCACTGGGAGCCACCGCTCCTGCATAGCCCAGTACACACCTCACGTCCACGTGCCCAAGCCCATATCACATGCACAACATGGACACACACAGATGCACACTCTTTCTTGGCAGGGGAATGTGATGGCCCAAAGTAGAGCACTACGGATGACAGGGTAGGTCACTTGAAGACTTGTCCCCACGTGGCCTCCCCTGCATCTGGAAATCTGACCACACGGGCTCAAAGCGGGAAATCTAATCCTGGTCACATTTGCAGTGAGTTCTCAAGTGTCGGCAGCCTTCCTGATACGTACCCAGGGCTGAATTTCCCTATAGCCTGGCCCAGGCTTGCCAGCCACTTCAGAACAAGAACACAACTCCTGTGGGTGTGCGCTTCCTGTGGCCAGCCTAGGTTTCTAGGGCTCTTGGGCCTGCTGGAGACCCACTAACCATTGTGGCCATTGGTTACAGCCAGACAAGCCATGGTTGTAACCAACATGCCTGTGAGGAGACCATGCAGCAGACTTTGTTCCATTTTCTAATGATGCATAAATGGAACAGAAGGGAGAATCCAGCTTCTCTCCACCCACTGGACCTTCAGGGCTTTGAGTCAAGACCTGGTGTTAGGGCAGAAATCTCTGTGTCTGAGACCCTGGAATCTGGATTTTTACCATGATCTCTGGGTGACTCCAATGCATGTGAACACTGGAAAACTACTGACTCTAAGAAGGTGATCAATGCTGTCAGTCCTTCCCTGGGCCCCTAGGTTTAGCATTTCTCCCTTCTCTTGGTAAAGGGCCATCTTTCAAGGGCCCAGGTCCATGCATCCAGGCCTGGGATTGAGCTGTGGCCACCAACACCCTGTAACCCCAACAGCTCCTGATATGCTGCAGTTTTGGGCCAGATGGAGCCAAGCTGCTTTGACAGTCATATTTCACTCTCCTGGTGTAAAATGTCTTTATCATGACAGAGACTTCTTCTCTCTTCCCGGCCTCCTCTTGTCCTCTGCAGCTGGTGGCTGCCTTTCCCTTTTCTTTGTACAGCAATCATGCCTAGTATAGAGAGAGAAAAGAGCTGGTAGCTGCGATATCATATCTCTTGCCTGTGTTATGAGCTGTGAGCCTCGTCCAGATCAAGGGAACTATTATCAATATTAGCAGGCCAAGGGCAAAGTGCCAGGATGATTCCCCCCACAGAGTGTGTGCCCAGGAAAAGCCAGAGATTAGAAAAAAGTACAAAAGAGTACTCTCCATTCTTTCCTCTTCTTCCCCCTCTGCCTCCCACCTCCCAGTTACATCACTGCATTGTGGAATTAATGAACATAAATGACAAAAAGATTTGACTGACCAAGGGCACAGATTGCTATGTCTTCCTATCCTTGGGCTGGTTTAGTACACTTAAGAGCTGAGCTCCTTCTCTGCACCTAAAGGCTGGTAGAATGATTTGGCATTCTCTTAATTTAGTGTGCTTGCCACTCCATAAATAATAATTATTATCCCCAGGGCAAATGCAGTCATTCTAGCAGAACTGACCTGATCATGAAGAACACAGGAAGGCAGGCAGGTGAGGATCTGTTCCCATAGGCTGGAAAGTTGCATAGTTTCTTACTTCTCACACATGGAATTTCCATTTTTCATGTCTTTTTATTTTTATTTTTTATTTCTTTTTTGGTACTGAAGGTGGAACTCAGGGGTACTTGACCACAACCCCAACCCTATTTATTTAGAGATGGGGCCTCACTGAGTTGCTTAGCGCCTCGCCATTGCTGAGGCTGGCTTTTGAACTAGCGATTCTCCTGTCTCAGCCTCCCATAGTGCTGGGATTACAGGCGTGCGCCACCACGCCCAGCCTTCATGTCTTTTGTACCATTGTTTTCGAGGGATCTATCAAATGTCTAGATTTCAATGTGCACTCAACAAATGGAGTACCTACTGCATGCATTGCTCAACTAGTGGTTTCTAAAGCTGGCTTCTTGTTAGAATCATGGTGGAGCTTTGAAAAATCCAGGTTTTTACTCCTTGAGATTCTGAGTTAGTCAGCTTGGGATGGGAACCCTGACCCTTCACTATGGGAGGTGCTATGGGGATATGAAAGAATTATGACAGTGCTATGTTTTTGAGGAGCTTACCGTCTTTTTGGGGATGGAAATACCAGACACTCTGTACCATTACATTTGATCATATTAATGAGACTATTGCAAAACCTATGTTGGAAAAAAAAATTAAGCATTGCATAGTGAATGTGAGCTTAGATGTAAAGTTCACTGATTTTCCTCCGGCCTTCGTGGGTCAATCATGTTGAAGACTGGAGAAGGGATGGCAGCATGCCAGGCTCCGAAATGCATTGAGCTGGAAGGAACCTTTCCTGATCTGAACCTGTCTGTTTACAGATGAAGATATTGAATTCCAGAGAGATGGTGTGACCTGCCAGAGCTCGGACAGCAAGCTCCTGGCAGAGAGGCTGAGCACCTCAGACTCCTGGGAGGGTCACAGCATCTGGTCTCATGAGAGAGGCACTCAGTGCACTGTAAGATGATGTCATCTCTAGGATGGAGCGGAGTGGGGAGCTTTCCCACAGAACCACCTGCTCCATTGTGTTCCGCAGGCCCCTGGTGCTTTCAGCTGCATTTCTTTTTCACTTCCAGCTTCTGCATGTCCTCAAGGTTAGGGAATTCATGGAAAGGCTGTTGGACTTGTGTAATTAGTGCCCATTTGCCACTTGAAATGATTCCTAAGTGATCTCACACCAGGGTGCTAAGGGCCATCCTGAGGACAGCGGAGGACAGAGCATCCCACACTGGAAGGGCTTCCACCTCCAGCCTGCAATGCTCCTGTTCTGGGAAAATCTAGTTGAAATCAAGATGCAGCGAAGCTGTTACCATTGAAATTGACCAAGGGCACAAAATGCTATGTCTTTCTATCCTTTTTCTGGTTTTGTACTTAGTAGATTTTAGTCATTGAAATGGAGTCTATAGCTGGGCGTGGTGGCGCACGCCTGTAATCCCAGCACTTAGGGAGGCTGAGACAGGAGAATCATGAGTTCAAAGCCAGCCTCAGCAATGGCGAGGCGCTAAGCAACTCAGTGAGACCCTGTCTCTACATAAAACACAAAATAGGGCTGGGGATGTGGCTCAGTGGTCGAGTGCCCCTGAGTTCAATCTCCAGTACCAAAAAAATAAATAAAAGAAATGGAGTCTATACGTAGACCAGTGTGTTAGCCAGGGTCCTCCAGAGAAACAGGACCAGTAGGACATAGATACGGGAAAAGATGAGAGATTGGTTGGAGGCTGAGAGATTCTGTGACCTGTTGCTGGCCAGGTGGAGACAGGCTGGTGGTTGATTCCACTCTGAGTCTGAAGATCTGCGGACCCGAGGAGCCATGGGGGAAATGCCAGTATAAAAGGCAGGAGAAGGCCAAGGTCCCAGCTCAAGGAGGCAGGCAGAAAGCAAAGGGGACAAATTTCTCCTTCCTCCACCTTTTTGTTTTCTTTTTGAGGTGGGGTCTTACTTAACTTGCAGCGGCTGCTCTTGAACTCCTGGATTCATGTGATCCTCCACCTCACACATCTGAGTACCTGCACCACCATGCCTCATTCTTACCTTTGTTCTTTTTTTAGGTCAATAGATTAGATGATGTACTCCTACCTTGGAAGGTGATCTAGTACCAAGTCTACAGATTCAAATACTGGTCTTACCTGGAAACACCTTCACAGCACACCCAGTTTACTTTGGGCAACGGGTAACATAGTCAATGGACAGGTAATGTTGTCAACAGACACTGAAAATGAGCCAATACACCAAGGCAGCAATAGAATGCATGGGGAGGAGAGAGAAAGATACTGCAGCCTCAGGGGTGGGAAGGGGTGGGAGTGGGGGCAAGCTCACTATCCCATTTTAGAGGTAAGGAAATGAGGTTCAAAGAGCTCAAGTAACTGGCCCAAGTTCACAAAGCTAGTGAGTGATGGTGCCAGGTCTTGAACCTGCTCAGCACAACAGAACCCCCTGCTTTGCTGCCCTCCTACTTCTCTTTGGCTTAAGGATTTTATGTCTGGTACTTTCATTAGGTAGTTGTAAAAAGGAAATGCTTTTTTGGCATGGGGATCCTACATTTTGTCCATTAAAACACACTTCCAGGGTAGATCCTAAACTAAACTTCCCACTGGCCAATGGCTTTGGAGATTGGTGACATCACTGTCATCATCTGAACTGTCTGTTAAGCCCCTCTCTCTAGGGACCATGCTGAAGATCCTGTCTTTGAAACATCAAATGGAAGAGATAGCATGTAGACAAGTTCAGTAAACAGAAAGTGATAACTGTTAGGAAAGAACATCGAAGCTTGGTTGGATTCTTGGAGTTATTATTTATACCTCATGTCAGTTGCTCTGAATTCCTTGTTGGGCACCAGGATCTTCACAATCATGTCCAAGTTAAGTTCTTGTAGAACTCAGGTAAGGGGATGAGGGTTAGCTCAGAAAGTGGGAATAGGGACAGCAGATGTGGGTGCCTCTGGAATTTATGGGTCTCAAAGTCTCCAAATCTGCTCAGTTCCTTAGTTCAAAAACAGCTCTGTGTAGAAACCAATCCTTGGGCATCATAGACAAGAAGGCATCTACATCTGTGGGAAAAGTTGGAAATCTTCTCACTGGACTGTGTTCTTTGAGATGTTCCTGGTCGTATTTCAACTCCAAAAGTGGAAAGAGAAAGTAGGTTTTGTTTCTATGGAGCTTGTGAAACCAGGAGCCCCTGGATTGCAGCAGGTTCCCTGGCAAGTTCTGCCCAAGATCCAACTCGGAGGAAGGAACCCTTGGAGCACTGTGTGGGGCATTAGTGCCCTGGCTCACTCCACACTGGCATGCTCAGAGCAGCCCTCTGTATTTCTGACCCCTGCCTCTAGTCCCAACAGTTGTGGCCTTTGTCACCAGAGGGCCCAGCCCCACCTAGTCTACTGCGACCACCACTCACCTAATTGTTCAGATAAGAAATCTTGCATCACCTCCATCCCACCCTCTTGCCCATCACCCAGGTGTCCCGCATATATTTGCCTCTTCTGTCTCTGCTGCTGCTCTGTGAGTCCAACAACATTACTTCCCACCTAGACTCCTGCAGAGCTTCCTTTCTTGTCTCCTGCTCTCTTTCCCTTCCAGTTTCTTCTCCATGCACAGTGGCGTAAGTAATTTTTTTAAAGATTCAATTGTACTGTTTGTGCCCCTTTAAGACCATCCAGGGGTCTTCCACTGTTGTTAGAAAAAAGTCCAAAGCCAGCAGCATGGCAGCAAGGCCCTGCCTGATCCGGCTCCTGCCTCCTTTCCAGCTTCATCTTTCTCCACTCCCTCCACCCCCCTTCTCACCAGGATCACTCTGCCTTCTTTGTATTCCTTAAATCCTTTCAGTGCTTGCCATATCTGGCATTCTGGCACATCATTCCCTTGGCTAGGGACACTTTTCCTCCAGAGTCCTTGTGTGGTTGGCCTATTTTATACTTCAGGTCTTGCTTCCTCAGCAGGCCTCACCTGCGTTATCTCCCCCTCTCTGCTCTGTTATTGCATTTCTTTCTCTCTAGCATGTATAGGCATTTTTTTTTTTTGGCGGTGCTCAATGTGGCATGCATTTTTATTCCATATAAACAATTGGCCCTCCTTGAATTTGACCAATAACAAATATTTGGCAAAGAACTTGTATCTTGTTTACAAAGCTTTTTTCTTGTTATTCCCTCCACAATTGCTACACGACAATAATTTGCATAGCATTTACATTGTATTAGGTATTGCAAGTAATCTGGAGAAGATTTAAAGTGTGCAAGCTTTATGAAAATACTACACTACTTTTTATAAGGTACTTGAGCATCCTTGGATTTTGGTATTTGCAGAGGGTCCATCAGATATAGGGAACTGTATCTAGGGGATGGGAACTCTATAGTGAAGAGTTCTCAGCTCCCAGAAAGGTAAGAAATAAATTGCTCTTCTTTATAAATTACCCGGTCTCAGGTATTTTGTTATAATAACAGCAAACAGAGACACAGTGTAACTCTGGGGTCTAGCATAATGCTTGGCTTAAGGAATGTGTTTTATAAATATTTGTTGACTAAATAAGTGTTCTTTCCAACGGATGCTATTGTCTTCTCATTGAGGCCAGCACAATGTTCTTTTCATATGGAGGTCATTGCTCAATGCTCCTGCCCAGCTGTGAGTGCATATGAAAACAGAAAACAAAAAGGATATCTTTTCAAATATTTTTTGAAAGTATGTTTTGCATTGGCAGTTTTATTTTCCCTGTCCCTCTCTGTGTCCATTAATGAGCTTAGAGTATGAGGAGGAAGAAATCTGGAAGCTCGCTTGCCTTTTAGGCCTTTTAAATGAGGCACGAAAGGAGATGCTTCTGGGGACAGAGAAGAAAGGGAACTCTACGTGGCAGGGAGCAGCTTGGTCCCAGACGGGATCCTTCCAGGCTCATTAAAGATAATTTGCTTCCAGTCCTTGCAGCAGCCCCTCAGAAGGGGGAGAGTGGCTGGCTGACTGGCATCAGGAGAATTCAGAGGATTCCAAGTTAGGCAAATTAGCAGCCTGCTCCGTGTTCCTTTGCAGAGGAAAACAAGTGGCTCCCACTTGCCAGAAGAAAAGGCAGGCTGGCAGAGGTTACATCTGCATCCCTCCTCCTGGTTAACTTGCCAATTAAACCCTCCTCCGCTGGACAGAGAGTCTGATCACAAGAAACAGAACCCATCTCACTGACCTTGAATCCCGGCTGCAAATAGAACTCGGTCGCTGGCTGCTGTGGACACCTCTCTATTGCCCTCTTGTACTTAAGCAGCATCAGCAATGTGTTTCCACATGGTCTGTGGGTAGTGGTCCATGAAGGCCAATCTTAGAGCCAAATATCAGAGGCATATATTTAACTTTGGAACCCTTAAGCCAAAATGTTCCTCTTGTCCTTTTAAAAGAGAAAATAGGTAAATCACTGGTGGAGAGTGACTGTCTCCTGTGTGGCAGGGTGTCCAGGGGATATTGATGTCTGTGCTGACAAATGATCCACTAAATAGGTGCCTTTACAGTGTGGCTTTGTCTTTGTGCTGAAACAGGGTCAAACTGTACATTTCCATAAGGAGGCACTGATGTGGTTTCTGAGCCTCGTGTGGGGATGGATGATTAGACAAAGTGATGATTTGGGACCTTCTTTCACAGGGGGAGATTATATCACTGTCAGGGCTGGATCAGGTACTTACAGAGAGTCTGTGATTCCTATATGTATCAGAAGAATTGAGTTAGATGTACTGTGCTTTGGGAAGAAACTGGAAGGAGCTGAAGTTTGTTGAGACCCTGTGAAGAGCCAGACATGGTTTCAAGCACTTTATGAAGATTAGCTTATTTCATCCTGCGATTGTTCCTGATCCTCTGGAGTTGCCCCACTTCTCATCTGGAGAGGGAGTGAGAGCCAGAGTCTGGCTGGAAAAGTGAGTTTCAAGACATGCAATGTGTCCGCGACTGAAGAGATGGTAGGCTTCCCTCTGAGATGACTCTGGAAGTAGGAATTCAATGTGCCAGCTCAGTCGTGGTCTGCATCCATGGCACAGGCTCTCATCCTGGCTTGAGGGCATGATTTCGCAGCCATGTTGCACCCAGCCATTCAGCAAGCCAGTGAAGACGCCCAGGAGTTTCTCTCCCCAGGACAGCAGTTCTGGCATCACAGCCACAAGTATTTGAGTCTACCAAGGGCGTCAGATTCAGTGGGGCTGGTGTGGGGTCTGACTTTGCAAATACTTCTGCTGCTGGTCCAGGGACCTCATTGCACAAATTTGTACTGGAGAAGGAGGCCTTGCTCAGTATTTGCAAAAGGCTAGAATTCTAGGCCGGAGCACGGAGTCCTTCAGGATCCCCCCAACACACTTCACCAGGCCTCTTGATGGACCAGGCTGCCAAGTGAGCAGATAATCTTCCCCTTCTTATGTTTTAGAATTCAGTCCCCTCAGTGTTTAGCAAGGCAGTTGTCTTTCTTTCTACTAAAAAAAAAATGGGTTATCTTTGAACACAGACCTCTTTTAATTTTGCTTTGGAGGGGATTTCTGTTGCCCATAAGGCAAGTATCTTAGGGACCCCTGCCTCTCATGTGTCCTAGCAGGGGAGCTGGCAAGCAAACAGTCACTGGTATCTTCAAATACCAGACCATGATCTGGGCATCCAGCAGTACTAGGCCCTCTGATCACCACTAGACTGAAGGCAAACATTTAACATCAGCACCTGGGGAGATGCTAATTAAGGTCAGTGCCAAGCACAGAAAGGCTCTTGGTAAGTGTTTAGTTAATAGATGGAGGAAGTGAAGAATGCAGTTGGAGAGAAAGAGGGAGGGGGGGGGAGAGAGAGAGAGAGAGATATGGTGGTTTTATTTTCATACCTGGGAGGGAACACTCTTCTGTAGTAACTAACATTTCAAAGCCCTCGATTCATAAATTGACCCTACTGGACAGAGGGGTAGAGTTCTTTGTTAAGGGCATGGGTTCAACCCTTCTGAAACTCATTTATAAAGAAGGCATAATGAGAGTCTTTATTTGGAAGAGAAAGGCCTTTGGATGTCTAGTCCTGGGCCTGGCCTTTGGCGAGCACTCTGATTCATGGCTGTTCTTGTGATTTGCAACCAGTTGGCTTTTGCTGGTGGTGAGTCGGAGTGATGTTGATGTGCCTGGAGAACAGGGTCTTCCTATCCTCATCTCTGAACAGGACATGGCAGATGCAGGCAGTGGTAGCTTTTGCTTTTTCACTGGAACCAGAGGCAAGACTTAGTCTGAAGTTGTGGTGCAAGGCATTTGTCCCTAGAGAAAAACCATGGCCTTGTCTTTACAGAGCCCAAAGAAGCAGCAGAGGTTTGGAGACCTCCTAGGAGTTTGCATGAAATGTCAAACGCAAACGAAGGCTGACTACCCCACTGCCCTGCCTTCAGGGCACACTGCTGTCGCTTCACTGAGTAGGCTGTGGTGGCAGTTGGGAGGGTGAACAACTGGAGGTCATGATGGGCTTTCTCCAGCTAGCCACACTACGCTTCCCCTACCCTTGTTATGGTACCTGCTGAAAAGCTGAGAGGCCATGGAGATCCCGGAGGCTGGGGATTGAGGGCACTGGGGTCCTAGGCCAGTGGGTCTTGGGGTTCTGATTTGCCTTGACAGCTCCTTGCTCTGGGAATTCCTGTTCTCAGGTGGCAGAGCCCTGAAACCTCCTCTCAGGTTCTAGTCTAGTGAATTTCACCTTGAAATGGGTCTTCTTTGTGTCAGTCCACTCAAAAGTGAGCCTCTGGCTCTTGTGTGTCCTCTCATCCTCAGGCCCCTGAGGGCTCAGCCTAGGTTCTGCAGCACAGGGGGCAAAGCAAGGCGGTTGTGGGCTCCCTACCTGAAGGCAGAGGAACAGATAGGCATGTCTCTGCCAAGAAGGAGACAGCTACATGCAGAGGGCTGGATGGTGAACTTCCCTGCTCCCCAGCTTCTCTTTTGGCATTGAATCTTTGAGTGGGAGATTTGTTTCTCTGAAAACAAAATTACCTTAACCATTTTCCACGTAGGGAATGGCAACCCTGGTGCTGTCAGTGAGGCTCCCTGTGTGTGGGTAGATATCTAGGAGCAACAGACCCTGCAGACTTGGAGATTTGCCTGTTTCTTCCCCAGTTGCCCTCTGGGCTCTGCTGAGCTTTGTCCAAGGTTGGCCAGATGCCTCCACGGTCAGCAACTACTGTTGTTAAGTCACTTTATAAAGGGTCAGCATGGGCATTTTGGAATCTCCTGGGATGTGTGTACATCTGGGGACATTATTTAATGTAAAGTCTCAGATATTTTGACAGGCAACTGACCTCCTCTCACCCTTCCAAACTACTGAGAATCATTTTGTTCAATGAGAGGCGTTATCCATAGGGACATGCTGTGCTTGTGAGTGATGTGGGGACAGATGCAGGTAGAAGGGCACTGCATTTAGTCACTTATTCCCTCCAGAACAGCTTCTGCTGGGTGCATATCAGGCACTCTCTTAGGCCCTGGGGTATTGCCAAGAATGGAAGGCAGAAGGAAAACACCTGTTGACATCTCTGCAGAGCTTGCTATCAAGGTGAGCCTAAAAGAACCCAGGGGGAGAGAAAAAGAGGTCGAGAACCCCTCTCTTAACTTGGAATGCCATCATGGTCTCTCTGGATACCCCAGTCCATACAAGAAGCTCAGAAGTTGGGAATGTTTCCATAAGAGTTTTCCCATGTGAATGACCAGAGCTGCAGGTACAGAAATCTATGATGTGAGCTTAAGCCACAGAGAGATCATGTGACTGGTCAGAGAAGGAGAATGCTCCATAGGCTGATATCCTTGGTTCTGAGATACAAGACTCAGAGTAGCCGACCACAAGGTCATGCTGGAAAATCCAACTCAGGTAGAAGTTATAGATGTGAATGGAAGGTCTTGAGTGAGGTGAGTTCAGGGAAGCTGCCTGATTCTAGTAACACCGGTATTGGTGATGGCCCCCGGGTTGAGGGGCTGCCCCTAGCCTTATGGGGTCAAAGGCTTATTTAGCCATTGCCATGAAAGCAGATCTAGTGCTGGAGAAAGCTTTGCTCTAATCAAAGGTACGGGCCTGTGGATCAAATCAGATGGCAGCTGGGCACAGTGGCGCATGCCTATAATCCCAGCACTTTGGGAGGCTGAGACAAAATCACGAGTTCGGAACCAGCCTCAGCAATGATGAGGCACTAAGCCACTCAGTGAGACCCTGTCTCTACATAAAACATAAAATAGGGCTGGGGATGTGGCTCAGTGGTTGAGTGCCCCTGAGTTCAATCCCCAGTACCAAAAAATAAATACATAAATAAAAATCAGAAGGCAGCTTCTTGATTTATTCTGAAAGCACAACTGCTGTTGAGATAAAATACATTACAATGGCTCACACCCATCTCTACCTGTAGAACCATCTTCAAGCCCATCGTCAGCGGTAGATTGCTTGGTGAGCTTGGAATCAAAACAAAGCGCTAGTTAGATGGCTGAAGGGCCTCAGGTTGTGAGAGCCTGGCAAGTCATGGTTCAGTAAGGGATGCGTGGCCCACGAGCTCATAAAGTTGACATGGGCCAGAGTATCACTTTTGAACACATCTTGGGTGGGGACTGCCACCTCCATTTCTGATGGCACATTCTTGCTTCGTCTCTGTTTATGTCTTGAGTCCAGTCTTAGCAGTTGGGAGTCATCTCTCTCTCGGGAGACTTCAGCTGTCTTCTTGTACCAGTCCTTCTTGAATCAGTCGTATAGTATAGCAGAAGAAACTTCCATCCCTTGGAACTCTTTTGTTGTCACTTTGTGCTACTAGAAAAGATGTGCCATCCTCAATGGCCATGAAGAGTGGCCATTGGTCACTGATTTTAAGTTGGCTGAATCTTGGGTCAGAAATTCTTGTTTCTCTTAGGTTTGACAGAACTGGGTCAGTGAAGGGGAGCAGGCTGACTTACCCTGAGGCATTTGATTAGTGAGTTTCATATAACTGTGTCACCAGAGAGAGTTCCTTGGGGTGCTGAATGAAATGAAATTATCTGTCTTTTCCATTTTTAAACTAGGAAAACACTAGGAAGCTGCCTCGGGGATGGCCATGTTGGTATTTCCAGGAGAGGGTAGCTCGTGTTGTCTAAACTCTATCTTACCAGTCTCACCCTTGATCTGACCAAGTTGTTATTTATCTCCTGTCTGGATCCTTTTTAGCTGATGCCTTTCTAATTATACCAGTTTTGTGTCGATTCTTACATTTCCCCCAATAGTTTCAATATACATATGAAACATGGCCTTATCTTGCCATGATAAAGTCTTTAGGCCCACTCATCCCTATTTTTACCCTTTCCCTGAAATAATATTCTATATCCTTAAAGATATAGCTCCCATGGGTGGACATGCAGGGCTAGCCTTGGAGGAAGTGCAGGCTCTGAGCCAGGCAGCCACTACCTTGGGGATCTGGTAGGCACTGAGTATCTGCAGGGTCTGGGCCTGTGGTGGCCAGGGGACCTGGAGAGGTGGAGAGGGATACAGGTGCCATGACAGGATGGTGGGGGGTCTGGTGGCCTGGTGAGATGGCATGTCCCAGGGTGGTTTCCAGCAGTGCCCACCAGGGTGGCAGGAGCCAGGGTGGCTGGGGTGGTGGCATGGGAGGTGCTCAGGGGCCTCATGGCAGCAGTTCTTTACCAACCAACTTCATCTCCCTTTTCCTTCCTTCGTTGTTGCTTTCAGTTCCCCACCATTTTCTAATAAATTAGCAAACCAAACTTCAAAGCACACACATAAGAGAATGATCCTCTTTCCTCTTCCCGGGTCCTTGGAGTTTTTCAGCTTTGGGAAAATATAAGGAAAAGGAACTGAACAGTTACCTTCGACTGGCATCATATTAGGGGAAGAAAATATTATTAAACCAATTAAATATAAGCTATTATTTAATTAGGCCTCCAAGTTCTCAAAACCATCCTCAATATTGATCTTTACTGGACCAGGCCATATGGAACTCATACGGGATACAAGTCCCTGAAAACTGACAGTTCCCTCGTGTCCTTGGCCTCCAACCCCAGCTCACTGGAGCCCTCTCTCCTACTTTGCCCTCCCTCTGCCCCAGTGAGCCCGAGTTTCTGCATATCAGCAGCATCTTTGCTGGGAGTGGCTGCAGGAATCATCTTTACATCCAGGTGCTCCCTACACTTAGAGCTCCATCTATTTCCAATCTAGTTGGGCATGATTGACCCCTAATTCATCATCTGCCCATGCTGTGCCCCACATCTCAGAGGGGAACAGTGATGGTGGTGTGAGGAGCTGGGCTGTCTCCTTTTGTCTGGCACAGACCCAAAAGGCCACTTGGGACACAATTATTGTATATCTTTTATTTCCCATCTTCTCCAGGCATCAGGTCAAAATACCCAAGGGCTAGGCTGGTCCTTGCTGTTTCAACACTAAGCTAATAACACCAAGCTCTTGGGGTTTTTATTTTTTTAATTTTGTTTTATTTTGGGGCCCAGGGATTAAACTCAGGGACACTCGACCACTGAGCCACATCCCCAGCCCTACTTTGTGTTTTATTTAGAGACAGGGTCTCACTGAGTTGCTTAGCACCTTGCTGTTGCTGAGGCTGGCTTTGAACTTGCGATTCTCCTGTCTCAGCCTCCCAAAGTGCTGGGATTATAGGTGTGCACCACCATGCCTGGCTCAGAGGTTTCTTTTTAATTGGACAATGCTAATTAGTTTCAATAGAAGAAAACCTGTTGGCCTGTGGCTGCAGATTCATTCCCAGTGTTGGCCAGCCATTTCACAAGGGTTTCCTGGTCTCTAAGGGGATTTGAAGATAGAAGGGGTCTGGCTTGTGGAACCCATCCTGAAAACATGTCCCTTTGATGGGGATCATTTTTCGTGGTGGGGTGGCCTTTCACAGTAGAGAAAATGTGTGCTGCCAGAGTAAGAGAACAAAACCCTTTGCTCATGTTTTTCCTTGTCTCTCACTTTTACTAGTCCTGTTTTGGTCCAGGAAATGCAAACTGGATGCCAGGAAGTTGTAGTTCGGCCAGCCCAGTTTTTAAACTTGAGTATAAAGTCTTTCAGCTGGCGTATGTATCTAGCCAGGCCACAGTTCACATTCGTGCTAACTTCCTGGCCCTTGCGGTCATTTGAGTTTGTCAGCCCTGTAAACTTGGTGTTAGGTGTGGAAATGTCTGGTCAATCAATCTATTTGTTCACAAGTAAAGCTCATGACCTCTGTAAGTCACATTTGAAGATCATGGAAAATGTCTTCATCTGGAGGGGCTGCCTATTATCAGAGAACATCAGCCTACAAGACCAGAAAGCTATGTCTACTAACACACTAACGGCTTCCATGGTGTGACCAACGCAGGGTTCATGGGTCCCTAGAGTAAGGCAAGGGGGCCCTGTGGTCTGAAAGGATTCTTGAGCTCTGGCACTTTGGATCTGATCTGAAAGTTCCTCTTCTGCCCTGGTTATGCTAACAGCTTATGCCCAGGAGGGTGGGTGACCAAAGTCAAGACCATAATCTGAAGAGACGAACATGAAGCTGCGCACCCAGGACTCCCTGCTTGGGACTTGACCTGGATCCAGGCAGAATCCAGAAGCCCCATGCCTGAAGAGCATGCACCAAGATGGCGGAGGCCCAGGAAGATGTTGGGTTGGTGGAGACCTTCAATTGTCAGCCCAGCTGCACAGCCTGCCCCTCCAGACCGAGGCCTCACGGAGCGCTCTTTCCTTCATTTTGTCTCTCTCCAAAATCTTTTCCCATCTGGTTAGCTTGACATCTGCCTGGCTCTTTATCCTCAATTTCTCCCAGCGTAGCCAAGGAGAGCAGTTCATCTCAAAAACTCACACCAACCTGTGTTTGCCTTCCTGACCTCAAGACTATTTTAGTCTTGTAAACAGTAATGATGTGTGGGGGGAACAATTTTGTTGTTTACTGAAGCAGTTGAGTGATAATTGCAGAGAAAGGAGAAAGCGGAAGGCTTTTCCCACAGACTGTATTTCTTGCTGTCGTTCTCTATGCTAATAAAGCCCCAATGTTACATCTTGTGAATCACGATGACAGATCCAGAAAGGGAGCACAGCAGGGGATGGGGACAGGGAGAGGCCAGCAAAAAGAACAGCCTGGACCCCAATCCCAGAGAGGAGGAAAGGGAATCGGACAGTCCCGGTGCTGGCTGTCAGGTGGGTACAGGGTATGGAGATTGTGCAGTGCAGATTGCTCTCTGCCCACAAGATGGGGTTCCGGTCCTGTAGGCAGCTTTCCAAATAAAGCCATGAGTGGAAGTTTCCTCCCAAACTTTCAGATCGAATGCCCCCCACAACATAACAAGAATAAAGATAGACCAAATGGAATAAATGGAATGATTTATTTTATTTTACCTTTTTAGGCTAATCCATTTGTCCATTTATTTCTTTGTGACCATGGTTCATTAAATATTCAGCAGGCTCAAAGTATCAACACATAGTTCTCTTTAATAATGCATATCCCTTAAATTAGCTTCTTCTCACTGCCAGATACTTCGTTTATTTTTTATTGTATATGTTTAAAGTGTACAACACGATGTTTTGATTATATGTGTACAGCTCTCTCTCTATATCTGCAGGGGTTGGTTCTGGGACCCCTGAGGATACTAAAATCCATAGAACTCAAGTCCCTTATATAAAATGATGTATATTTTGCAAGCCTACACACATTCTCCTATGTACTTAAAGTCATCTCTACACATTTATAATACCTAATACATTGTAAATGGTTTACAAATAGTTGCTATACTGTATTGTTTAAGAAATGACAAAGAAGCAAACTGCCCATGTTCAGGACAGATGCAGCTAGTGTAGGCCTCACTGCCCAACACACAGCAAGAGACCAGGCAGTGTTCAAACTACAAGCAAGGCAGGGAGGCCGGGGGTCTGTGAAGTGCAAGGTGGCTACCGCAGGTTATGCCCACACCTCACTGGTTTGTGGAGTCAGTATAGGGCTTGTGTGGGAAATTAAAGTTTTAATTTTTGGAACTTTCTGGAACTTTTCCCCCCAATATTTTCATCTACAATTGATGGAATTTCAGGTTACAGAGATTCAACCAATGAAGCATAACAGTGAAATGATTACTACAGGGGAACAAATCCATCAACTTCCATAGTACCTTTTTGTGTATAAGCAGTAAGAGTAACTAAAATCTATGCTTTTAACAACTTTTCGTTATACAATTTTATTAACTACATATTAACTGTTTATTGTAGTCCTCCTGCCATACATGATATTTCTAAACTTACTCTTTGTAGATGAATACAACTTAACAGTTTTTGACCTACATCTCCCCACTTCCTCCTCCTCCCTTCCCCTGGTAACCACTGTTCTATTCTGTTTCAATTTACTAAACCATTTTTTTTAAAAGGTTCTGCAAATAAGTGAGATCATACTGTATTTTTCTTTCTGTGCCAGGTTTATTTCACTTAGCATAATGTCCTCCAGGCTCGTCCACATGGTAGCACTGGGCAGCATCTCTTTTTAAAGGCTGTATAATATTCCCTCAGATGCAAAACTGAACAACCACCCAATATATACAGGAGCCTATGTGTACATTGGGATTGGAAATCAGGGTGTAATTTACAGTGTTGTTAGGTTGTGGGAGATGGGAGAACATACATCCTGCAACGAATGGATGCTTTAAACGCAATATGATGAATGTGAAAAGGCTATAAATGATGTCACAGCTTGATGGATGTGGCCACAAAGCAGGCTGGGATATGAAGAAGTGAGGTCAGTGGGAGGAGAAGCGGGGCTTTATGGGACTTGGGCTCAGGGCTTTGTTCACCTAGGCAGCATTATACAAGATGGGTTCCCAGAACTCTTCCATTAGGATCCCCTAGGTACAGGGATGAGTGCATGGGGATCCCCTAGGTACAGGGATGAGTGCATGGGGCAGGCATTTGAACTGGAACCTGCAGTGGTGGAGACAGGACTTCTCGTTTTTGACAAGCTCCCAGGTACTGCTGTGTACACTGTGCTGAGAGCCTCTGAGCAATCGAGTGCTCGGGTGTGGTGCTGCAGGGGTGCCTATCGATAGGGCCTGTATGGAGGATGGGCCCCCAATTAAATAGCAAGACCTCAGCTCCTGACTGGGGGCCCCGTCGGCTCCATTCCCCCAGAGGCATAATGGGGAAAGCTGGCAGGGGTTGACAGGTCATGACCTGGCGGAGCATGGGGCTATCAGGCTTCACTGTGGCTCAGAGTGTCAGTGGCAGCAACACCTGTCCATCTCCCGGTGGCTCTGGGGCTTTGAATCTCTGTTCATGCCTTGGCCAGCGCATGGCTCTGGGACTGGCTGAAACCAAGGGTACAGGGGCACCAGTGGGAAGGACTGACCGGGGCTCTGGGGGCCAGAGTTCTGCAGGACACAGGCGATCTTGGGATGGCAGATAGTAGGGCTTAATGGAATCGCTTTCTGGAGGAGCACTTTACAAGCTCCTCAAAGAACACACAGAAAAGCGAGAAGACGCTCAAACATGTTACAGAAATACCGCTTTTTCTGATCCTGGAGGAGGGGACTATTCGCAGCCCTTTACTTCATTCTTAATTTGAAATCAGGGCTGGCTTTAAGAAAAAAGGCTCCATTTCAGGGCAGTTCATCTGGACCACAGCTGTGCATGAGAAACCATCGACTTAAAACAAACCAACCACCACCAGCCTTTTCTAATTTAAACTTCTTTTAGTTAAACTTTCTCTTTTGACTAATTCCCTAATGCAGTTCCTACAGCAAGTCTAATCAGAGGTTATTTGACTCTCTGGATTCTTATATAAGAAAGACCAAACCTCTCTCACATGAGAAGCCAGGTCCCTGTTAGCTACAGCCTCGTTCTCTCTTCAAACGATTCCTAAGTGAAAAATAAATAAAATAAAATAAATAAAATAAAGGGCAATTTTCTGGGATAAAACCAACAGTGCCCAAGAAAGACTCCCTTCTCCCTTTTGAATGGCTTATAAAGCCTCTCTTTCCACAAGTAAAAGGCTCTCCTCTGACTCTACCCGGCACACTTAGCCAGTCTGCCCTGCCCTTCTGAGTCAGAGCACAGCCATATTCTCCGACAGGGAGGGTAAAGAACCTCTGAGACCTCAAAATAAATCCCAACTGATGTGTTTAAACCATCTGTCATTGCTGTGATGGAGGAAAAACTGAATTTATAAACAATTCTTTTGCCAGTTTTCCCCGTCATGGAATGTCCCCTTCTTCACATTTTTTGCACCTCTCTCCAGTGTGGTCAGACCGTCCTCAACCTCAGAGGACGTGAGTGGGTTATCAGCCCACTTTGGTTATCTTTGGTATGAAGAAGAAGACTGGATCTTTCATAGGATTTCTCCTTAGGTGTGTGTTATGGATTGGATTTGCCTCCCTTCCCCCAATCCGTATGTTGAACTTTCAAGTCCCAGTTCCTTAGATGTGCCATTAGGTGGAATTGGGATCTTTACAGGAGTACTGAAGTTAAGATGAGGTCATTAGGCTGGCTGTCTTGGACACAGACACACAGGGAGAACACAATTGAGAGGGTAGGTGGACACAGGGTGGAGCTTCTACAAGCCAAGGGAGCCCCAAGCTGCCAGCAGTCACCAGGAATGGGCCATGGAGCAGATCCTCTCCATAGTCCTCAGGGGGCACCAGCCCCACCAACAACTGCACCTTGATCTTGGACTTCTAGCTCCCGGAGCGGTGAGATGACACATCTCCTTTGCTTAGTCACAGTCTGCAGGACTTGGTTACAGCAGCCCTGGTGCGCTAACACCACACACCCGTCCTGACTCCCTGCTTTCTGTGGCGACATCATGCTTCTCTAAGCCCCTCTGCTATTCCCTGGACTCCCGGGAATGGCTGGCTTCCCTGAACCTGGCCTCCTGTGCTCCATCCTCTCCTGCAAACCTTGGTCTAGACAAGCATGGCTATCTCCTGCAGCACCCTGCTTCTTACTACATTAAGTCTTCAAGCCCTTGATCATAATCTGACTTTTCCCCACTGTCCACCCCAGGTCTCTTGCCTCCTTCAGAGAGGTTCTCTCGCGATCTCACGACAAAACGTGCTCACGTCCGCCTCCACGCATCTGCTCGTGCAGAGCTCCTCACCTGCCATGCTCGCCTCCCTAATTCTGCAGGAGCACTGCCACCCACACCACTCAGTGCCGGGGTTCTCAGACATTGATGCATGTTGGAATCAACTTGGGAGCTTTTAAAAGACCCAAAGGCCCAGGCTGCTCCCTGCACCAACGACATCAGCGTCTCTACCATGGTATTTGCACACCAGTATGCTGTTAAGCTCCTGGAGAGTCAACGGACAGCCAAGCTTGACAGCCAGTGACTTGGTCTTCTGTATTTCCCTAGCGTTTCTCAAATGCTGATGAGAAACTGCCACCCATGTGAACAGGGCTTGGCAGGGGCCCTAGGCTCCCGATTTCTAGCCACTTCCAGGTGGTGCTGATGCTGCTTGTATAGGGACCATCCTTTGAAAAACAAAGTACTAGACAAATCATGGAGTGTCTATACCCATCTTGAACCTGGGGGTGGGGCAAATGGGAATATGTTGGTCAAAGGGTACAAACTTTCAATTAATAAGAGGAAAAATTTCAGGAGTTCTAATGCACAGTAGCCAATGATAGAACTGTATTGCACACTTGAAATGTGCCCAGAGAGTAGATCACAAATGTGCTCACCAAAAAAACTAACCAGGTGAGTAGATGGATGTGCTAATTGGCTTGATGGTGATCATAATTTCAGTGTCTAGGCGTACCAAGTCATGACATTGCCCACCTTAAGGAGGTATAATTTTCATCTGTCAATCATACCTCAATAAAGCTGAAAAAATTAAAAAATTCTTTGAGTAAATTAAACAGAAAGAGTAAAGGGTAAAGACATGCCAAATGACCCCGCTGGTAAGATGAGAAGACTGGGAGCAAGCAGTACAATCCACTATTTGGGGAAGATGGTAGAAGATGCCCCCTCTTTCCTATGACTTTGCAGGTATGAGGTATTTTAGGGAAAACTTAGGCTTTGAGGTTTAAGAAAACTTTGGCTTGGGATTCTCTCTTGCTCCTCATTTAAGCCGGGGATCTGCTTTTGGCTTTGGAAAAATCTATAATTTTAAAGGCAGTGCATTAATTTTAAAGCAAAGGTCTTTTCTCCTTAACCAGGTCAAAACAACCTGGCAAAGAGCAGGAGTCCCTGCTTGAATCCCCTCACAGCACCAAGCACGGGCTGTGCACAGGCTTTGCTTATTTTAACAAATTGCAGCATGATGACATTCTGTTGTTGTTTGATAGTAGGCTGCTTTGGAAACCTTAGGAACCCATTTTCCTGCACTTTCAAGGTCACTATCAGACTTGGACAAGCCTCTCAAGGGCTCTGAGGCACAGCCTTGGGAAATTAATCACAATAGGTACCTGATGCTAATAGAGTCCCATGTCACCGAGACCAGAAGAATGGGATGGTGTTGGGGTACTTGGCTCTGTATTTTAAAACTGTAATCCAGAGAATCAATTATATAGGCCCCTGCGGCTCCCTGCTGGGGGCCCAGGCTTCACCCCCAAGTGCCCTTGTTAGTAAGCTGTCATCACTCTACAAGATGAATTCCTGCTTCCTCCCTCTGAGCTGGAGGAAGGCAGGAAAGGGTTCTGAGGCCATTCTTTACAACAGGCAATTGCTCTTTTCCTAAATGATCAGTTAGGTTTCACAAACAACACGTACCATAGGCAATATCCAAAGGTACTTGCAGTTGCAAGGTCACTGTGTGCACTGTACTGGTGACATATGGAGTAAGGTAAGAGGAATAGGATTCTTTGAGGGGTGTGTTGGAAAACGCCTCTGGGGCTGGCCTTACTGGGAAGCTGGGCAGATGGACAGGCTGGACACTAGTTTTATTGAGATGGGCTCTGTGGGGGCTCTGGCATTTCAGCTGATGGTGCATTCACACACTGTCAGGCTGATGCCAAGGCTCTGACAAGAGGTGACAGTCAAGCTGGAGACAATTGCAGAGGCTGAACAGCAACATCTCTGGAGCAGACAGTGGCTTACTCTTCCTTTATATGCTGATTGAATGTAACTTCTATTTCATACTTTATGATACATTTGTGATGAATTACATTTTTTCATTTTTTAAATTATCTGTTGTGCTACCTCTGGGTTTCTTTTGCACAATCTGAGATGGCTAAGATATTTAGTCACTGTTACCAAATGTATCAAGTGGCAGAATAATGAAAATCTTGAGCTAGATTCTTGGCTGGGCAAAGTGAACTCTAGTTATTAAATAAACTAATTCCTCAAAAAGTTGTTAGTTGTGGTTCAGAGAGAGGGAAGAATGCAAAGCTAGAGCTGGAGTCTAGGAAGCGTGATGGGTAGGGCAGAAAATGCCACAGGTGATTTCAAAGAGGTATCTGAATTGGGTTTGAAGCAGAAACTGGGGACAGGGAACAGAGGAGTAAATAGGCCTGTTCTACGTGACCTAGACTTAAGAAATAATTACCACATTAAGAACAAGGATGGGCTGGGATGTAGCTCAGTGGCAAAGTGTCTGCCTTTCATTTGCGAAGTCCTGGGTTCAACCTCCAGTTCCTAAAAAGGGGGGAAAACCCCTACCAAAAAATAAATAAACAAATAAGATTAAAAATAAAAATAAAGGAGAACAATAAGGGTAATGGAAATACCAGGATGCTTCCTCCACCCATGTATTGATTTTGCAAATACTGTCTGACTCCTGGCACATAGAGGTAGAGGCAAGGATGCTTTAGACAGAGAAGGAGCACATTTATGGTCCCAGAGGTAAGGGGAACGTAGTTTAGATGGCATGATGATACAAACAGGCCATGGAAGGCAGGGGAAGGAATTTGGGCCTTTGAGTTAGGACAGTGGGAAGCCATGTAGAGTTTCAAGCAGACAGGGAGGATCTTGTATCATAGGAGCAGAACTGTGTGCTGTAGCAACCTAGCACAGGAATTCCATGAAAGGCACTAGAAGCTTCCAGAGCAGGAGGCTAAACTGTCAGATGAGAGGGCATGTTAGGGCTCTCCAGCAAAATGGACCAAGATATATTTTGATATGCAGAGAAATTTTTTTGTTCACCATTTTATTTTTATAATTTTTTTATATGATGTGAAGTTACACTGGTCGAGTATTCATATATGAACATAGGAAAGTTATGTACAATTCATTGCTGTCTTTCCCATTCCCAGGCTCTCTCCCTTCCCCCATTCTCTTCTCCTCCACCTGTTGTGAGTCAGCATTCACATATCAGAGAGAACATTTGGCCTTTGATATTTTGAGATTGGCTTATTTTGCTTAGCATGATAGCCTCCAGTTCTATCCATTTACCTGGAAATGCCATAATTTCATTTTTCTTTATGGCCAAGTAATATCCCACTGTGTATACATACCACAGTTTCTTTATCCATTCATCTATTGAAGGGTACCTAGGTTGGTTCCACAGTTTAGCTATCGTGAATTGAACTGCTATGAATATTGATGTGGCCATATCACTGTAGTATTTTAAGTCATCACTGCTGATTTTAAGTCCTTTGGGTATATGCTGAGGAGTGGGGTAACTGGGTCAAATAGTGGTTCCATTCTAGGTTTTCTGAGGAATCTCCATACTGCTTTCCAGAATGGTATGCAGAGTATTTTATTATGAGAAATTGACTCACTTGATTACAGAGGCTGAGAAGTCCCACTATCTACGATCTATCAGCTGGAGACCCAGGACAGCTGTTGGTGTCATTTAGAACAAGTCTTATCAGAGAAACTGATGGTGTAAATCCTAGTCCAAGGGCAGAAGGAGATGGATGTCCTCGCTGAAGCCATTAGGCAGGAAACAAAAGGGGAGAATTTCTCCTTCTTCAGCCTTTTGTTCTATTCAGGTCTTTAATGGACTGGATGATGCTCACCCACACTGAGGAGGGTGATCTATTTCACTGAGTCCCTGGATTTGAAAATTGATCTCATAAACATGTTCACAGAAACACCCAGAAAGAATGTTTAACTGGGTGCCCCATGGCACAGTCAAGTTGGCACATCAAATTATCCATTCACAGAGAGGTTGCTGAGGATGTGGCTCCGGGTTGGATAGGGTGATGAATTCGGATTGGAGGTGTTGAACTGGAGGAGCCTTAGCATCTGGGTAAAGGTACAGATTTGGGAGTCATGAGAAAATAGATGGTGGTTAAAGAAGCATAGAAGTTACCAAGGTCACCATGCTGGATGATGAGCAGAGGCACTAGGATGGGACTTCCTGAAGGGCAGAGTGCTGGACAGGCCAAGGAAGTGAAGCTCTGGAGAGGAGCCGGAAAGGGGGGCCTAAGGTGTAGGGGTCAACCAGGATGATGCAGGGTCCCAGAAGCCAAGGCAAGTGGTGACTCAAAGAAAGAGCAGGCTGGTCTGGGGATGTAGCTCAGTGGCAAAGCACTTGCCTAGCATACACAAGGCCCTGGGTTCCACCCCCAGCACTGAAAGAAAGCGTCAAATGTTGGAGAGATTTAATGAAGAGTCCTTTATGTATCTGTTAGATTTAACAACAAAGAGATCTTTGATGTCCATTTTTGGAAGTGCATTTTCTTCAGCCAACATATAATTCCTAAATATCTGTTTATTCATGCCAGGTGCTGCTTTGGGCTGGAAGTTGACACACTAGAAGAGGGGACAAACAGCAAGTAAACCAATAACTGGACAAGGTTACTCCAAACAGGGACAAGAACAGTTGGGAAAATAGAGCAGAGTGATGTGACAGAGGGTGACTGGTGACGGGTGTGGAGCTTGTTTAGTTTGGATGGACAGAAAAGCTCTTCCTGAGGAGGGGATATGTGATCTGAGTCTTGAATATAAGAAGAGTACATTGGTGTAAAGACCCAGCAGGCAGAACATTCCAGTACAGGGTAGAGCTTGTTCCCAGGCCCTAATGTTCTCATTCTCTGTGGGGGTAATTTTGCCCCCACAGAGGACGTTTGGCAATATCTCAAGACATTTTCAGTTGTCACACGGGGAGGTGCTATGGCACCTATTGGGCAGAGGCCAAGGAATCTGGTAACGATCCTACAGTGGATAGGACCCCCAGACCAGGGAATTATCCTGCCCAGACATCACCAGTGCCAAGACTGAGAAGCCTTGCCCTGAATCAGGAACAAGCTCAGCCCATTTAAGGAAGAGAAAGGAGATCACAGCCTGGCAACCAGTGTTTGAGGGAATGAGTGGTGGACAGGAGTCAGAGAGATGGGCAGGGGCCAGGTGACTGGGGCCTCGGAGGACTTGATGAGGGCTCTTGTGCTTTACTTCCTGAAGTGCGATAGGAAGCCACTCGCTGGTTCTAAGCAGGGAAGGGAGTTGATCTGATCTGCATTTTACAGAGGTGCTCTGTGCTGTCTGGAGTCTGGATTAGTGGGCTGGAGTGAGAACAGGGAGGCTACTGCAGTTGTCCCAGCGAGAAAGGCAGTGCCTTGGCATGGGACAGCAGGAGAAGGGGATGTAAGAATGTAATAAGTAGAGCCCAAGAGGAAGTGAGAAATCAAAGACTATATCTAAGATTTGGTTTGAACAAGAGGACGAGTGACTGAGCAAGGTCTGGGCTTTGGAGAAGATTGAGCCTTTGAATTGCTAAAGTAATGGATGAGAGTTCAGCTGCTGTTATGTTTATCACAGTGCTGTTTGAAGTAGTTGCAAACAACCTCATTATCCAAAAATAGAGGATTATTAAATAGATTACAGATCCAGTATAAAGTAACATCATGGAAAAATATCTGTTAACATGGAAATAAGGTCACATGTGTTACATGGAAAAAAATGATTATGAAATAGTATGTAGAGTATAATTCTAGTGGGTTCTTATTTCACTTTTCCTACTAAAATGTATACTCCATGAAGTAACAAGTGTAGAAGTGAAATTATAAAAGTGCTAGAAGAAAATATGGATGGATATTTTTATAATCATGGGATGTGAGAGCCCTGCATAGAATCATCTGAAAAGCAGAAACCATGAGGAAACAAGATGGATGTACTTGACTAACTGAAAAGCTAAACCTCTTGTAGAAGGGGAACCCACAGACTAAATAAAAAAGAACAAAGCTGGGAAAAATTCATCTTGATCAGCATCACAAAATCAATATTGCTTCTGTCTAAAGAAACTTTGTAAATTGATAGATAAGGCTATTAGTCTCCCAGAAAAATGAAGGAGAGAGGAATAGGTGTGTACTAGAAGTTAAAATGGACAGTCAGCAGATGGGAAGTTCTGTCTTCTTGAATATAAAGAAGTACTCATTGAGATGAGTTCATTTTTTGAGTTATCAGAGTGGCAAGCATTAAAAGATAAAGGACTGGCTGTGTAGCTCAGTGCCTCGCATGTGTAAGACCCTGGATTTGATCCCCAGCACCACAAACAAAACAAAACATAAAAGATCAATGATGTCCATTGCTGGAGAGGGTGAGGGAGGGTAAATTGGCACAATCTCTTTGGAGTATCATTTGGTACCATCAAAATTTAAACA
>PVHX01003344.1:0-21098 GCA_004024805.1 Geosciurus inauris
CCAGCACTTAGGGAGGCTGAGATAGGAGAATCGCGAGTTCAAAGCCAGCCTCAGCAATGGTGAGGTGCTAAGCAACTCAGTGAGACCCTGTCTCTACATAAAACACAAAATAGGGCTGGGGTTGTGGCTCAGTGGTCCAGTGCCCCTGAGTTCAATCCCCAGTACCAAAAAAAAAAAAAAAAAAAAAAAAAAAGAATAGACAGGTACACATTTGCAGGGTTTGGAATGTGTTTTGTACCTTCTACCTTCTTGTGACCTGTTGTCTAGCTTTTCTAATGTGTTCCCCTACAAGGCACAGTAACTCACTGTTCTTTTTTTTCATGTTTAGGGTGTCAATCTGACCATGGCACGGGAACGTGGGCAACTTGTATTCCTTGAGGGTCTCAAGTCTTCAGTGGACGTATTCTTCCAGGCTCAGGAGGAGCCGCACCCCCTGCAGTTTCTTAGGTCAGAGCACACACTTGACAGGTGGATCCTTCTTGTGTAGGAGGCAGAACTAGCTTCTGGGATCTGACACTTCACCTGGTGGTGTAGCATTATCAGAGAGCGCATGGCTCATCTGTAATCCCAGAAGTTTGGGAGGCTGAGACAGGAGGATCATGAGTTCAAAGCCAGCCTCAGCAATTTAGCATGGCCCTAAGCAACTCAGCAAGACCCTGTCTCTAAATAAAATACAAAAAGGGCTGGGATGTGGCTCAGTGGTTAAGTGCCCCTGAGTTCGATCCCTGGTATCAAAAAGAAAGTGCAGGGCTGGGGTTGTGGCTTAGTGGTAGAGCGCTTGCCTACCATGTGTGAGGCACTGGGTTCAATCCTTAGCACCACATAAAAATAAATAAAGTAAAGGTCTTGGGTCCATCTACAACTAAAAAAAATTAAAAAAAAAAAAAAATGCATAGCTCTCATCATGGCACCAAGGTAACACAGTTGTCCAAAAGGCTACAGAAAGCATCATTTCCTGGGAATATGGCAGAACAATGTACTTTGCTGTTTTTCAAACCCTGACTCAAAGCCATAGCATGCACAGCTTTGATTTTTCTTGTCTTTTTTTTTTTTTAAATTATTTTTTGGTTGTAAATGGACACAATATCGTTTTTTAATTTATTTTTATGTGGTGCTGAGAATCAAACCCAGTACCTCACGCATGCAAGGCAAGCGATCTACCACTGAGCCACAATCCCAGTCCCTCTTTTTTTTTTTTAATATTTTTTAGTTGTAGACAGAATATCTTTATTTTATTTTTATGTGGTGCTGAGGATTGAACCCAGTGCCTCATGCGTGCTAGGCAAGCATGCTACCACTGCACTATAACCCCAGCCCCTGTTCTTGTCTTGGTACAGGTATTAGCACACTAAGGGCCTTGGTCCAGCCGCAATTTTTTAAACTTTGTTTGCATATTGTCTGTGGCTATTTTGATCTACAGCAATAATGCATGGTTGGGACAGAGGCCATGTGACCCATAATTCTAAATATTTACTATCTATTTATTATCTGGCTCTTCTAAGAAAAAAAATTGTTATCACCTGGTTTGGTATTAACATCACAGGCCTAGGTGGGTGCAATGGTTCAGGCCTGTAATCCCAGCAATTTGGGAGGCTGAGGCAGGAGGATTGTAATTTTTTTTTTTTTGGTACTGGGGATTGAACTCAGGGGTACTCGGCCACTGAGCCACATCCCTAGCTCTATTTTGTGTTTTATGTAGAGATAGGGTCTCACTGAGTTGCTTAGTGCCTCGCCGTTGCTGAGGCTGGCTTTGAACTCAAGCTTCTCCTGTCTCGGCCTCCCAAAGTGATGGGATTACAGGTGTGCGCTACTGCGCCCGGCTCCCAGCTTTCTATTTTTTATTTTGGGACAAGTTCTCACTAGATTGCTGAGGCTGGCCTTGAACTTGTGATTCTCTTGCCTCTGCTCCCCGAGTAGCTGGTATTATAGGTGTGTACCACTGCACCTAGCTTGTATGGTGTCTCTTAAGGCGCCCAGCAGCTGTTCATTTTTGTGTCCCCCAGTTTCTAACACAGTGCTTTGTACCTATTAGGCTGCAGGAAATATTTGAATTGGAGTAAAACTTATACATGAGCATGCCTTTTCTTTTCCAGGTTGCCAAGAACTGTGATATAGTTCTTTGCCTCCCCTGGTCCTTGCCTGGTGCCACTTGGTCCCACACAAACATTTGTAGAGAAAATGAGCTCTGACTTTTGTGTTGTGTCTCCAGAGAGGCCAGTGCTGGGAACTTGGAACCATTGTATCATTTTGTGCGGGAGGCTCTGAAGCCCGTGGATAATGGGGAGGCTACCTGGAGGTGTCCAGTGCTGCTGGTGGATGACCTCAGTGTGTTGCTGAGCCTAGGCTTGGGGGCAGTGGCCGTGCTGGACTTCATCCACTACTGCAGAGCCACTGTGTGCCAGGAGCTAAAGGTACTAATGGAATTGCTCTCGGTGCTGCCACCTGTGACCTCTAAGAGTCCAGACAGGTTCATACTCATTTGCTTGCAATGATCTGTTTATTTGCTTGGGGTTTGACTTCTCTTTCCTCTGGCAGGCCCAGAATTCATGGTCTACCCATCCTGTTTTCCCCTATTGCTGTTGCTAAAAAATAAAAGGAATGACCAGCACTGTATTCAGTGGGACTGGTCATATGTGGCACTGCTATAGTCACAGTCCTGGGATGTTATTATTCCTTCACGTACTTTGAAGATCTGCTGATATAAAGGGTATAAATTGCTTTATATGTTCTTTTTTGTGGGTGGGGTACTGGGGATTGAGCCCAGGGCTTCACATTAAACTGCTTTAGAAATTGTGAAGTACAAGCTGGGGTTGGTGGCGCACGCCTGTAATGCCAGCACTTTGGGAGGCTGAGACAGGAGAATCACGAGTTCAAAGCTAGCCTCAGCAACGGTGAGGCACTAAGCAACTCAGTGAGACCCTGTCTCTACATAAAACACAAAATAGGGCTGGGGAATGTGGCTCAGTAGTCGAATGCCCCTGAGTTCAATCTCCAGTGCCAAAAAAAAAAAAATAGGGCTGAGATGTGGCTCAGTGGTCGAGTACCCCTGAGTTTAATCCCCAGTACCAAAAATAAAAAATTATAAAGTATAGCCGGGCACATGCCTGTAATCCCAGTTACTTGGGAGACTGAGGCTGGAGGTTCATAAGTTTAAGGACAGCCTGGGTAATTTAATTCAATTTAATAAAAATGAAAAGGGGGGCTGGGTTTATAGCTCAGGAGTAGAGTGCTTGCCTACCATGCATGAGGTTCTGGATTCAATCCTCAGTACAACAACAAATTTAAAGTGTAATAAAGTATAGGATGTAAGATATTATGTTTATCGACGAGGCAATACTAGAGATTTTGCCTTAACAGTAATTTTAGACCAACTGCCTACCTCACAAATACCTGACTGCTAGAGTTGAATGAGGTGAAGCTTGTACACACCAGCATGCCATCTAGCACAGCAGCCACTCTTCAGTAGAGTTATACAGCTGTAGGAACCTGTGGAAATTGGTGTGGCCCCATCTGGCTGAAAGTATGGAGTAGTAAGAGAGATGAGCTGAATGAGTTAGTCCCGGTGAGGATATCTAGCAGAGCATGTTGAACACCACCTGTGTACAAAAGCCTGCCTGAGAGCTGTGTTTAGGGAGCTCCGGAGGCTGTCCTGGTTCAGTCATGGGAACTAAGGTTCTATGGGTGGATGGGAGCAGGAAGGCACAGTGAGGGTGAAGGGGAGAGTGAAGGAGGTAGTAAAAGCCACCTCCTGCAGCTCAGTTTGCTCTGTATTCTATTACTAGTCTCTGTTTATAAAAATTATTTCTTCTAGTGGAAAAAGTGAAACAGGTTTAGTTAAAAAAAAAAAAAAAAAGGAAGAAAGAAACTGTATAGACTACTTTTAGCTGGGTGCAGTGGCTCATGCTTATAATCCCAGCAGTTTGGGAGGCTGAGGCAGGAGGATCTCGAGTTCAAAGCCAGCTTCAGCAACAGCAAGGCACTAAGCAACTCAGTGAGACCCTGTCTCTACATAAAACACAAAATAGGGCTGGGGATGTGGCTCAGTGGTCGAGTGCCCGAGTTCAGTCCCCTGTAGCTCCCCCCCATGCAAAACAGGACTTTAGCAAAAAGTAATTGACTTTCTCCTTCCAATGCCTATTTTCCTAGAGAGTCTATGTAATTGTGATCATTTTTATATGCAATTTGTCTCCTTGTATTTTCCTTTACATTACTGGTAATCTGCCACCCACACTGTTTGGGACTTCTTTTTTCATTAAATAACACACAGTA
Source organism: Geosciurus inauris (assembly GCA_004024805.1). Taxonomy (NCBI): domain Eukaryota; kingdom Metazoa; phylum Chordata; class Mammalia; order Rodentia; family Sciuridae; genus Geosciurus; species Geosciurus inauris. The sequence goes on from PVHX01003344.1 coordinate 4,270, forward strand.
TCATTATGTTTTGTTACTGAAAAAAAAATACAACTGTATAGAATTCCTTTGAAAGAACTTATTATCCAAGCCATCACTTTTCTTTTTTTTCTTTTCGGTGGTATTGAGGATGGAACCCATGTGCATGCTAAACATATTGAGCTACATACTCAGCTGTCACTTGTTTTTTCTTTTTCTTTTCTAGGGTAGTGAAGGGGGCTCAATCAAACCCAAGGCTTCGAGCATGCTGAGTAAATGCTCTACCACAGACCTCTATCCACTTACTCCCAGGCTGTCACTTTTCTTCTTCTTTTTTTGATACTGGGGATTGAACCCAGGGTCACTGTACCACTGAGTTACAGCCCCAGCCCTTTTTATTTTTTGTTGTGAGACAAGGTTTCCGCACATCGCCCATGCTGTTCTCGAACTTGTAATCCTTCTGCCTCAGCCTTCAGATTTGCTGGGATTACAGGTGCACACCACCACACCCATTCTTCCCCACCATTTCTGCTTGGCTAACTCCTACATGCCCTTGAAAACTCAGGTCAGAGGTGCTCACCTCCTGACCCCTCCTCTGGGCTAGACAGGATGTGTCTTCTTTGTGTTCCCCAGCACCCATTATTCCCTGTCTCCTGGACTTGTCATCCTATATTTTCAGCATCTGTCTGTCTCCAGAGCCCACATCTCTTATCCCTGTTGTGGTGTCTGGTATACAGTAAGTACTCAGGAAACTGTTGACTGGATGAACTGGGGCCTGGCAGAATGGGGATGCTTGTTATAATGTTCAGGAATTGAGGACCTTGAGCTAATTTTTGTTTGTTTGTTTGTTTTTGTTTTGCACCAGAGATTGAACCCAGGGGCATTTAACCACTGAGCCACATCCCCAGCCCTTTTTCTAAACATATTTTTTTAGCTGTAGATGGGTAAATATCTTTATTTATTTATTTTTATGTGGTGCTGAGGATCGAACCCAGTGCTTTATGCATGCGAGGCAAGTGCTCTACCACTGAGCTACAATCCCAGACTCCCAGCCCTTTTTATATTTTATTTAGAGACAGGGTCTCGCTGAGTTGCTTTGGGCCTCGCTAAGTTGCTGAGGCTGGCTTTGAAGTTGCAATCCTCTTGCCTCTACCTCCCGAGCTGCTGGGATTACAGATATGCACCATTGTCCCCAGCCTGGATGCATAATAAACGCGGGTTGAGAAGCTCTATGTTGTCTCTCTTTCTCTCTCTTTTTTTGGTACTAGGGATTGAATCCCAGGGCACTCTGTCACTGAGCTCCATCTCCAGCTCTCTCTTTCTCTCTTTCTATATATGTTTTTGGTACTAAGGATTGACCACTGAGCCACATCCCCAGCCCTATTTTGTGTTGTATGTAGAGACAGGGTCTCACTGAGTTGCTTAGCGCCTCACCGTTGCTAAGGCTGGATTTGAACTCACGATTCTCCTGTCTCAGCCTCCCAAAGTGCTGGGATTACAGGCGTGCACCACCCGGCCCGGCCCCTGAGCTAATTTTGAAGACTATAGAGTGAGCTTGGTTTTAGATGAATTGAGGTGGAAGCACAGGTTGGGGCTTGCTGGTGATCGTGTCCAGTGGATGATTAGAATTAGGGTCTTCTAGCCCAGCAGGAGTCCTTCCTGCTAAGGGGCTGCTATAGCCACAGCAGATCTGTGAGAGGATGATCTGTGAGAGGATGTGCAGGAGTGGAGACATTGAGAGCCTAGTGTCCTTTGTCCTAGTGACCTTTGTATTCCTTTCAGTAAGCAATAATTTTCTGTCTTGTGTCTGATGCAGGGAAATGTGGTGGCCCTGGTGCATGATAGTGGAGATGCTGGGGATGAGGAGAATGACATCCTCCTGAATGGCCTCAGTCATCAGAGCCACCTAATCCTCAAGGCTGAAGGCCTGGCCACTGGTTTCTGCAAGGATGTGCATGGGCAGGTATGTAGGGGCTGGGGCCAGGAGATCACTGGGCAATGGGCTGTTTGCTTCTATGCCTGTGAGTCCAGACTGTACAGGTGAGGGGGTCAGGTCTGAGGGAGGGATTTCTAGGCCTGGGACATTCCTTCAGATGAAAGGGAAACCGCAGAAGCTGTGTGGGTGCAAGTCAGAGACCTGTGCTAGATGGCACTTAGCCTCATGAACCAGGGCACATTTCCCACAGTGGTCCCCCCTGCCTTTTTTTTTTTTTTGGTACCGGGGATTGAACTCAGGGGCACTCAACCACTGAGCCACATCCCCAGCCCCATTTTGTGTTTTATGTAGACACAGGGTCTCACTGAGTTGCTTAGTACCTCACCGTTGCTAAGGCTGGTTTTGAACTCGCAATTCTCTTGTCTCAGCCTCCCTAAGTGCTGGGATTACAGGCTTGAGCCACCGCGCCCGGCTTTTGTGTGCTTTATGTAGAGGCAGGATTTCACTGTGTTGCTTAGCCCCTCGCTGTTGCTGAGGCTGGCTTTGAACTTGCGATTTTCCTGTCTCAGCCTCCCTAAGTGCTGGGATTACAGGCTTGTGCCACCATGCCCAGCTCACAGTGGTCCCCTTTGTGAACAAAATGGAACTCTCTTAAAGAGGAGACAGCTGTCTAGAGTGACTTGCAGGGACTGTGATTTCAAATGACAACAAAATTGGTCTACATATTCTACTGTTCCTTTGAAAATGAAGACTTAGGGCAGCCATACCCATGGACTGGCATTGCTGCTCTGCAAGAGTGCAGTACTTGAGCAGAAGCTAGGAGGGAAGCCAGCCTCTGTCCCTTCAAATGGGCTGCTGTGGTTCTGCACCTCTCTCAACTTCTCTGTTGGAATCATCCCTGGACCTCCACCACAGCTTCCAGTTAACTTCATGTTGACTACTCTTTTTTTTTTTTTTAATTTTTTTTAGTTGTAGATGGACACAAATATCTTTATTTATTTTTATGTGGTGCTGAGGATCGAACCCAGTGCCCCACGCATGCGAGGCAAGCGCTCTACCACTGAGCCATAATCCCAGCCCGTGTTGACTACTCTTGACCCAGCAGCTATTCTCCTCTTGGCCCAGAGTCATTCAGAGCCAAATCTGGTAGATTCAGCAAAGGAGCAAGCCCAGAAATGCTGTGTTGGTGCTGTGGCACAGCATGAGAGAGTTCTGCAGGGCACCTGTGGGCACTTTCAAGCCTGTTTCCTGCACATTTCAGTCATGAAATTATCAGAATAAATGTCTAGGACCGGGGATGTAGCTCAGTGGTACAGCACCCGCATACCATATGTTTGGTCAATCCTGGTACCACCAACAAAACCCCCCCAAAACAAAACAAAGAATAAATGTCCAGTCTTCCTGAGCTTCTGTGTTGACTGTACAAATTCTAGTGTGTTGATTTTCAAAATTAGTCTAGCCAACAAGTATAAACCATGCATAGGAAAAAAACCAAATGGAAATGCATAAAAATACTTCTATAGTTTTTCTTTGGGGAATTTTTTCTTTTTTTTCTTTTTCTTTTTCTTTTTTGTACCAGGGATTGAACTCAAGGGTACTCAACTACTGAGCCCCATCCCCAGCCCTATTTTGTGTTTTATGTAGAGACAGGGTCTCACTGAGTTGCTTAGCACCTCGCTGTTGCTGAGGCTGGCTTTGAACTTGCAATTCTCCTGTCTCAGCCTCCCTAAGTGCTGGGATTTACAGGCATGTGCCACCACACCCAACTCTGTCTTTTTTTAAATTTTTTCCTTTTTTCTTTTTTTTTTGCTTTCACCTTTTCTGTAACAATCAAATATTGTAATGGAGGGCAAAACCTTTAATTTTAGTTAGCTGGCAATAAGTTTATTTTAAAAGTTGGTCCCAGGGAGGGAATAGGAAAGGGAATAGGAAAGAGAGAGAGAGTTGGACATAACTTTCCTATGTCGTCGTTTTTTTTTTTAAAGATTAGGTCTAGGGCTGGGGTTATGGCGCAGTGGTAGCGTGCTCGCCTAGCACGCATGAGGCACTGGGTTCGATTCTCAGCACCACATAAAAAAAAACTAAAATAAAGATATTCTGTCCACCTACAACTAAAAAATAAATATTTAAAAAAAAAAAAAAAAAAAAAAAAGATTAGGTCTAGCCGGGTGTGGTGGCGTGCACCTGTAATCCCAGCACTTTGGGAGGCTGAGATAGGAGAATCACGAGTTCAGAGCCAGCCTCAGCAATGTTGAGGCGCTAAGCAACTCAGTGAGACCCTGTGTCTACACAAAATACAAAATAGGGCTGGAGATGTGGCTCAGTGGTCGAGTACCCCTAAGTTCAATCCCTGGCATCAAAAATAAAATAAAATAAAATAAAATAGGGCTGGGTTTATGGCGCAGTGGAGCGTGCTCGCCTAGCATGCGTGAGCACTGGGTTTGATCCTCAGCACCACATAAAAATAAAATAAAGATATTCTGTCCACCTACAGCTAAATAATAAATATTAAAAAAAAATTAAAAAAATTTAATGGTGCACACCTTTAATCCCAATAGCTCAAGAGGCTGAGGCAGAAGGATCACAAGTTCAAACCCAGCTTGGGCAACTTAGTGAGGCCCTAAGCAACTTAGTAAGACCCTATCTGAAAATTTAAAAATTTAAAAAACTTTTTAAAAAGGGCTGGGGATGTGGCTCATTGGTTAAGCACACCCCTGGGTTCAATCCTTGGTACCAAAAAAAAAAAAAGTCCTATTACTGTATGGCACATCTGACTAAGGTCTCATAGAAGCCTTGATAGGAGGTCACAAAGTGGGCTGAGCAAGGTTCACAGTGGAACAAGTGGGTACTTGGGGTGGCTGCCCCACTTTCATTCTTCTCCTTCTGTGCAGCTGAGGATCCTTTGGAGGAGACCATCAAAGCCCTCAGCCTGGCAGGATCGGAACCTCACTTACCAGTATAAGATACAGGACAAGACTGTGTCCTTTTTTGCTAAAGGAATGTCTCCTGCTGTTCTGTGACCTGATTTAGGGCCAGCCGAAGCTCCTTTGGACTGTTTGGGATGTGGAAGACAAAGCAGCCCCGCAGGACAGGGTCTTGTGCCTTTGTCATACTGTTTCAGGCTGGACTGGCAGCTCCCCTGTCACCAGGGAGGGGCTGTGATGGTATGTGTGCCTTTGCTCCTCTGGGCCCTGTTCAGAAACATGGTGAAGATCCATGACCCTGAGAGAGGCTGGATGTTCAACCCCAGCAGAAGGCACTTTGGAGCTTTCTGTGTAAATATGCTGTAGCCCACCTGCCCATTTTGGGTTATTATGCCTTTTAGAGCCAGAGTGGATACAGTGTGCCTGCAAGTGATATCCTGAATGGCAGGTGTCCAGAGTGACAAGAACAACTGTGGCTGGAATAAAGTGAGTTCCCATGTTGGAGCCTCCTGGGGGTTGTCTCTTTTAAGTTTTATCTTCACCCTGCAAAGACACCAGCAAGGAAATAGGCTTAGAGAGTGTTGGGAGCACATTCAAGGTTTAGAGCAGGTTGTAGGTCTTGGGGCTTAACTCCAAACTCCACACTCGCTGACTGATGGCCCCGCACCCAACAGTGTGAACCTTCTGCTTCTCCTGTTTCTGTGGTGCCTGGCTCAGGCACCAGAGTCCTTGCCATCTGGGGCCCTGTGTAGTGCACAGGTGGGTGTAGTCTTGGTGTAAGAGGTAAGGAAGGTTCTTGATACCAGGCGGGCTGGGGCCTTGGTAAGGAGCTGGTGCTTATCTCGCCTTTGAAGACTGCAGCAGGTGAGCTCTTGCCCCAGCATCCTGTAGATGACAGCTGGTCCCAGTCAGCCCATTAATTAGGGTCACCTCAGAGGAGACACCAAGATATTCTTTTAAAATGGGTGCATTGGGTTTTTTTTTTTTCTGTGTGTGTGTGTGGGGTGCTGGGGATCGAACCCAGCGCCTTGTGCATGTGAGGCATAACTCTACCAACTGAGCTATATCCCCAGTTTTGTATGTGAATGATATTACAATGAATTATCTTAAAAATAAATGAAAAACTGTCTTACAGTGTACTAAGGAATTTTCATATCTGTTGTTTAACTTCTTTAAATTGTTTAGTCTTTGTGAAGGGGAAAAATTTATCACTTCTGCTCCCAAATCAAACTGAATGTTGTGTAGGTTTTCCCTCTGAAACAGAAGATGCCTTTATTCTCAAACTATTGCAGACCTCCTGCTAGAATATTGGAAAATTATGAGCATAAGTAACTTAAAAGAAAGATGTTAGAGAGACTATTGATTTTTTAATTATTAATATGCTTTTTGTTTGTTTTGATATTAGGGATAGAACTCAGGGTGCTCTACCACTGAGCTACATCCCTAGACCTTAATTTTTTTTAAATTTTAAGACAAGGTCTTGTCAAGGGTCTTGTTGAGTTTCTGAGGCTGGCCTCAAACTTGTGATCCTTCTGCCTTAGCCTCCTGAGTCACTGGCATTACAGGCATGAGCCATAATGCTTACTTCAGAATTTTTACAGGCTTCATTTGAACTGTTCTGGATGGGCAAGGCACTGTTTTGTACATGAATTGTTGCTATCGTGTTTCTTTCTTCATTTAGTTTATAAACATTTCCATTATTTTTTTATGTTTAATGACTATTCAGCACTTTATGGTATCATTATATTGTAATTTGCTTGCCTGGTCTCTTTGCATGTAGGGCCCAATTTTTTTTTTAATTTTTTTTTTTAGTTGTAGATGGACGCAAGTATCTTTATTTATTTATTTATTTATTTTTATATGGTGCTGAGGATGGAACCTAGTGCCTCACACATGCGAGGCAATTGCTCTACCACTGAGTCACAATCCTAGCCCCTAGGGCCCAATTTTGACATTTATTATGCTGTTAAAATTTTTATGTAGCTGGGCAGTGGCGCATGCCTGTAATCCCAGTGGCTCGGAGGCTGAGGCAGGAGGATAGTGAGTTCAAGGCCAGCCTCAGCAAAAGTGAGGTGCTAAACAACTCAGTGAGACTCTGTCTCTAAATAAAATACAAAATAGGGCTGGAGATGTGGCTCAGTGGTCAAGTGCCCCTGAGTTCAATCCCCAGTACCCAAAAAATAAATAAATAAACTTATGTGTTGGGTCAGGCATGCTGGAGTACATCTATTACAGGTATGTAATCCCAGCTGCTCAGGAGATTGAGGAAGAATGAAGTTTCAAGGCAACTTGGCTAGATTGTCTCAAAATAAAAAGCAAAAAAAAGGTTAGGTTATCAAAAAATGACATAGCTCAGTGGTAAAGTGCCCCTGGGTTTAATCCCCAATACTGGGAGGGGAAAAAAAAAATAGAAATTTTAGCCTACTCCCTGAAGTGGGGTTGCTGAATGGCAGTGTGGACTGGACTTTGTGCATTACCAGGTTGTTCTTCAAAATGGTAGAGCTGGCAGCTAGGAATATAGCTCAGTGGCAAAGAGCTTGCCCAACATGGACAAAGTACTAAAATCAAAACTAAACAAAAAACCAAGGAAACCAGAGTGATGGAGCCAGTTAACAATGATACATAGGTTTTTTTCCTGTGCTAGATGGCGCTTAGCCTCATGAACCAGGGCACATTTCCCACAGTGGTCCCCCTGCCTTTTTTTTTTTTTTTTTTTTTTTGGTATTGGAGATTGAACTGAGGGGCATTCGACCACTGAGCCACATCCCCAGCCCTATTTTGTGTTTTATGTAGAGACAGGGTCTCACTGAGTTGCTTAGAGCCTTGCCATTGCTGAAACTGGCTTTGAACTCGCGATTCTCGTCTCAGCCTCCCTAAGTGCTGGGATTATAAGTGTGAGCCACCATACCTGGCTTTTAAATATTTTTTTTTTAGCTGTAGGTGGACAGGATATCTTTATTTTATTTTTATGTGGTCCTGAGGATCGAACCCAGTGCCTCAACGCGTGCTAGGCGAGTGCTCTACCACTGAGCCATAAACCAAAGCCCCTGCAACATTGAGATTTTAAAGATTTTTTTAGTGACTGTATTATGGCTATTAGAGTGTCTCCCATTTATTGGAATAGAGACATTTTATGTGTTTACCCTCTGATTTAATTTGTTTCAACAGCCATACAGAGTGATATTCTTGGTTGCACCCTGGGTCTTGATTTCTAAGTCAATTCCCTGAGGTAAAGTTAATCCTCCCAAGCCACAGAGCTGTCGTTTGTGTCAGAACTAGAATTTGAATCTGAGGAGTCTGACCCTGCAGCAGCCATTTATCATGTTGCCAGCTGCTAATACTTATGCTTAATCCATGGTGAGCATGAGCCCAGGTGCAAGCGATTGCAGAAGCTGCCCCATATCATGATGGAAAACCCTTGTCTGTTCATGGCAGGCCAGGCAGCTGGGCAGTAGGCTGGAACTTGGAGTCTTGGGTCCCAGACTGACTGACGCCATCTGGTTGATTCTGAATGACCTTGGGCACATCTTCCCTCTCTAGGGGAATGCTTCTGCATCTTTCTTTCGTTCTTTTTTTTGGTGGTACTGGAGACTGAACCCACGGCCTTGTGCATGCAAGGCAAGCACTCTACCAACTGAGTTATATCCCCAGCCTTCTGCATCTTTGAAATACAGCTTTCTCTGTTTTTCAAGATTGTCTTTGAGATTGAGATATTTTATTTTAGTGCTAGGGATCTAACCCATTGGTGCTTTACTACTAAGCTACATCCCCACCCCCTTTTTTTTGGAGACAGGATCTTGCCAAGTTGCTTTGGGCCTGGCTGAGTTGCTGAAGTCAGTCAGTCTTGGACTTGTGATCCTCCTATCTCAGCCTCCCAAATCACTTGGATTACAGGTGCATGCCACCACACCTGGCAAGAAGAGATTTAAGAATAGGCACAGGGTGAAAGTTGAAGTACTGGGAATTGTTATCATTTCTTTTTTTTTTTTAACTTCATTTTCTTTTTTATTTTAAATGATGTGCTATTATTTTTTTTATATCTTTATTTATTTTATGTGGTGCTGAGGATCGAACCCAGTACCTCACGTATGCGAGGCAAGCGCTCAACCGCTGAGCCATAACCCCAGCCCCTTTTATCATTTCTTGATGATTTCCAGGCTCCATTTGTTTTTTAAAAATTTTGAATTAATTTATGTTTCTTGGGAACAATCTCAAGTAAGGTTGAGCTTGGGCCAGTTGGGGCTAAATGAAGTTGTTCTATCTGAGTTATTACATATGAAAAGTAAAATCGAGTATCTGCAACTTACTTGAAATGCATAAAAATAAGATGGATTGATAGATGGATAAAGCAATAGATATTTCAGGTAGATGTGAGATACAGACAATTACAGTTGTAGAGTCTGGGTATATGCTCGGTTACTGTGTGGTTCTTTCAGCTGTTCTGTATGCTTTTATAATAAAACATTGAGATAGAATCCCTAAGATTGTGGCCATTTCATTCATGGGGGTGGAGGGGTTACATTCTGTAACAGATTTACCAGGGACCCATAAGCTTCATTTCCCCAGAAGTTCCACAGGGCTTTGACAGGTCCCCCTTGTGCAGTGGGTTGTTCCTGGTGCTTCAGAGCACAGAGTTACTTAGTTAAGTGCTCACCAGTCTTGGAAGCTTTTTGTTTTTTGTACTAGGGATTGAACCCAGAGGCACTTAATTACTAAGCCACATCCTCAGCCCTTTTTATTTTTTACTTTGAGACAGGGTCTCACTAAGTTTCTTAGGGCCTCGCTAAATTGCTGAGGCTGACCTTGAATTTGTGATCCTCCTGCCTCAGCCTCCAGAGTCACTAGGATTACAGGCATGTGCCACCACGCCAGGCTAGGCTCTTGTGTTTGAAAGAGAGTGTCCAGATGTTAGTGAGGGTCAGTCACCTGCAAACACAAGTTTGGTAGAGTGGTTAGATGGCATGTGTGTAACGGGTGATGACAGTTTCCAAAAGAGTAGATAAATCCCTGCCTCGGAGGTTGTTTCAAAGCTCCTGACTCTCTGGAGAGAAGACTCAGCCCAGGGCTCAGAAGGATTTTGATTTAACTTTAAATATTCCCTAGGTGATTATGTTGTGAGCTAAGTTTAGAATCACATTGTTTTTGGGAAATTGGCAGTAAAAAATAAAGGGGGGAGGTAGGACTCAATCCTGCAGGGTCATAATATGTTCAACCAAAAACCTAAAAATCTGCCAGCCTCAGTGGCACATAAGTGTAACCCCAGTGACTGGGAGGCTGAGGCAGGAGGATTGCAAGTTTGAGGACAGCCTGGGCAACTAAGTGAGACCCTATCTCAAAAAAAAAAAAAAAAAAAAAAAAAAAGGGCTGGGGATGTAGCTCAGTGGTAGAGATCCCTGGTTTCAATCCCCAGTACTACAAAAAAACTAAAAACCTGGGCAGGACACAGTGTAGCTCACGGGTAGAGCACTTGCCTAGCATCTTTGAGGCCCTGTGTTTGGCCCCCAGCACCTCTCTCTTTCTCTCTCTGTCTCTCTCTCTCTCTCTCTCTCTCACACACACACACACACATACACACATATACACGGATAGATTTTATATTTGCCAAGAGAAAAGAGGCAGTGTAGAGAGAAAAAACTGGTGATAGGGAAAAATGGAAAGTATATATGTATGTGTGTGTGTATGTGTTTTTGGTACTAGGGATTTAACCCCGAGGTGCTTAACCACTGAACTACATCCCCAGACCTTTTTATTTTATTTTTTTAATTATTCAAACTTCGTTGCTTTATTTTGTACTTTAAAAATTGACAAAAGGGTTTACAATATCTACTTTCCCCATGTTGATCATCAGGCTTCATGATAAGACACTGAAAATTTTATCACATCAGTTATGTATACTCAAAAACAATAGATAATTTTCAAGCACATCTCTTCAATCAAGAACATTTTACAAAATACACACTCTGGTACACATCTGAATTTATCCTATAATTGGACTTTAAAAGGCATTTAAAAAAAGAAGAATCTCTAACAAATTTAACACAGACAAGCCTAGCAGAATAATGCTGATGGCAAGCTATAAAGAGCTTTAAATATTGAATGTAATTTGAGGGAAGAGAAAGAAATTACCTGTTGAACCTACATTTAAATGTATCTGTTAGTAAGACTTTTCATGAATTTTAATAAAGTGAACAACTCCTTTGCTTCTGGTAGTTTCTCAAGTTTTATTTTCAAACTTGTGACAACATCTTAAAGAAATGGAATCCTGGGACTAGAATGTTTAAAGAAAAAGAAAACACTTGGGACAGGAGTATGTGACACCAGTACTTTCTTCATCTTTCCATGGTAAGTAACAAATCACTATTCACATTAAGGAAGAATATCAGAGATAATAAGTGGAATTTCATTTGGCTTATGTTTTATAAAAGTTAGCTAAGTGCAATATCTCAATGGTAAAAATAAAAATTCAGGGGCTGGGGCTGTAGCTCAGTGGTAGAGCGCTTGCCTAGCATGTGTGAGGCACTGAGTTCGATCCTCAGCACCACATATAAATAATAAATGAATAAAATAAAGATCCATCAACAACTAAAAAAATATTAAAAAAATAAATAAATAAAAAATTCAAGGTAGTCTCCCTTAGGAAACTTAAAACAATAAATGTTGCCATCAATTAGTTATTAAATTTGTGGAATAGCATAATACATATTTGGGGGCATTCATGATAGGTCCATTAAAATTATTTATACTGCTATGTCCATTTTTAATATAATCTTGATATACTCTGGGGGAGCTCTTTAGATAGTATATCCACTAAAAATAATGCCAGAATTGAAGTGAGAACAGAGTGGAAATGGAAGAGGATGGGAGGTTAGTAATAACAAACATGATTTTTAAAGTTTCCTCACTAATGTCACAAAATTATATATTTTGACTCAATGGCACCAGGCTGCTGGAAGTGACCAGGAAATAAGCGGAGCATCCTAATGGTCCCAGTTAGGTCTTTAGCTAACCCGTGATTTGGATGGCTCACTGATGAAGGACTGTTGACACAGCCTGCCTTGGTAGGGGGTGGCTATGTGGGCTTACTGCCTGTTTTGCTCTGTTTCTTTGAAGAATACTTTTAAGGGCTAGGAACCTCTAAAGTCAGCAAAAAACAAACAAAAAAAACATCTGATTACACAGATTAACAAAAGAAAAATTCTGCAAATGGATAATCATGGGCATGTTATCAATCATCTTTTTTAAGGAAAAAAAACACTTCAGTACTCTTGTATATTTTAATTTTTTCCTCTGTTGATCAGAAGGGTTTCTGAAAAATCTCAACTTTAAAATATCCCTTTATCATTCATCAAAAATTGCCTCTTCGGGGCTGGGATTGTAGCTCAGCGGTAGGGCGCTTGCCTCGCATGCGTGAGGCCCTGGGTTTGATCCTCAGCACCACATAAAAAGCAATAAAATAAAGACGCTGTGTCCATCTACAACTAAAAAAATATTTTTAAAAAAATTGCCTCTTCTATTGGTGTTGTATATGATATTGTTGAAGACTACATGGCAGTAAGAATAGTCAAGAGTTTCAGGAGTATTTTGGAGGAGATACATTGAGTTCATTTACTTGGGAAAACAGGATTTTATTCTAAGGTGTCTCTTGGATATTTTAAGTGCCCTACTATATCATGGAGAATTATTCTCAAACCAAATATTCTCTAAGATACTAATGTACTCAGAATAGGACACATTAACATATTAAAAGTTACAAAGCCTAATAAAAACAAGCACAAGTCAATAAAATCACAACTCAGAATTCTAATATTTCCACATGGTATCTTCACTATGAAATGCAAAAAGACAGCCGGGCGTGGTGGCTCACGCTTGTAATCCCAGCACTTAGGGAGGCTGAGACAGGAGAATCACGAGTTCAAAGCCAGCCTCAGCAATGGCAAGGCACTAAGCAACTCAGTGAGACCCTGTCTCTACATAAAACACAAAATAGGGCTGGGGATGTGGCTCAGGGGTTGAGTGCCCCTGAGTTCAATCCCCGGTACCAAAAAAAAAAGAAATGCAAAAAGACTACTGTTTAAGTGAAATGATCTCTAACATGTAAATTACATTCATGTGACCAAATGATCACACACTGTGGAAGGCTACAGACCATGAGTAAGTACAGAAAGCTGCTCCCCAGGACTGCTTTTTGATAGCTTAAAAAATTAATTAACCATCATTTGGGTGAAGGGGCAAGGTTGAGTATTGAATTAAGAGGCTCTACATGTTTAAAAAAATTCTAATTAAAATATTTAAAGCAGATTATTTTAGATGTTTATTTGATACTGGAAACGTGGTCAATTATCATAAAGTATTTCTCTTCATTACAAAAATTCCATATATTAAGGATTTGAACAACTGGGAAAAAAAATCTAGAAACTTTTTTTTTTTGCCTGAACACTAAATCTAAAAAGGCTCTCCAAAATCTTGAGTAGAAATATCATGCTCTGCAATGAAATGCTTAAGTTCTTCAACACACCGCTTATCTATTTCATACAAATTCTGCCTCAGTGCAAACTGTATAGACTTTTCTAATGAAGGATCTTGCTCAATCAACATTTTTACCACCATGCCAAACGTTTCACAGTCCTATCGGTAAACCTGCTCAATCTCTTTGGTTTTTGATGCTGTTGCTTTCGAGCGACTGGTTAGTTGACTGTCTTCAAATAATTCTGTGCCGTCTGTTGTATTTGACTCAGGTCCTTCTGGCTGGTCAATGAATAATGGTGCTGTGGATCCAGCCTCAAATTCAGAAATTTCAGGCAAGTTACTTTCATCTGATTTCTCAAGCTTCTCAGCAGCCCATTTGCTTGCAGCCTCAGCTAGTTCCTTTTCAGTTAGCCTACTGGGTTTGTCTAACACCTTTGATGAAGGAACTGCTGACGAACTTGAGGGTGAAGTATCTCTCGATGTTTTCAAAGACTGGACAGGTCTTTCTTTACATCTATGTTGAGACTGATGGAAAGAGTATGTTTTGCTGTGTTCTGGAGAGTAGCTTCTTCTACTGACACTGGAGCTAGATCTGCTGTGTGGAGAGTCCTTTTGACCTACAGGCGATTCTCTGAAAAAAGGAGCATCCCTTTAATGAGGAGACCAGTCTCTCGCATAATGGGAAGAGTAGAAACTTTTTCTTCTCTCACGTCCATCTCTCATGTCCCTGTACTCAGGCTGTCAGTTTACAGAATGATCATCTCTTGTCCATCTATAGCCAGATTCATCATTGGGGTGACTCCGAGGAGGTACTCATTCTCTTGGAAGTCTTTCATAGTCATATCGTTCCTCAAACCACATTTCATCTCTTCTGTGCCACTACTCTGGGCTGCGGGAAGACACCGTGAATACTGACCTTTTTATTTTTTGGGACAGTGTTGCTTAGGACCTCGCTAATTTTCTGAGGTTGGCCTCAAACTTGTGATCCTCCTACCTCAGCCTCCAGAGTCCCTGAGGTTAGATGTGCTTCACTGTCCCTGCTTTAAACATATTCTTTCTTTTTTTTTTTTAATTTTTTTTTAGTTGTAGATAGACACAATATCTTTATTTATTTTTATGTGGTGCTGAGGAGCGAACCCAGTGCCTCACGCATGCAAGGCAAGCACTCTACCACTGAGCCACAATCCCAGCCCATATTCTTTCTTTATAGAAGAAAAATTCCCATTTTAGTCCAAAATTCAATACTGAACATGGCATATAATCTGAAAGCTCACTTTAGACCATGACCAACTTCTTTTTTTTTTTTTTTTTTCTTTTGTAGGGGAGGGCTAATGGGGATTGAACTCAGGGGCACTTGACCACTGAGCCACATCCCCAGCCCTGTTTTTTATTTTTTAAATTTAGAGACAAGGTCTCGCTGAGTTGCTTAGTGCCTTGCTTTTGCTGAGGCTGGCTTTGAACTTGTTTGTGTTCCTCCTGCCTTGGCCTTCTAAGCTGCTGGGATTATAGGTGTGCCACTGCGCCCAGCTCTGTCTAGGGTTTTTTTTGTTTTGTTTTGTTTTGGTACTGGAGATTGAACTCAGGGGCACTTGACCACTGAGCCACATCCCCAGCCCTATTTTTGTGTTTTATGTAGAGACAGGGTCTCACTGAGTTGCTTAGCGCCCCTCCATTGCTGAGGCTGGTTTTGAACTCGTGATTCTCTTGTCTCAGCCTCCCTAAGTGCTGGGATCACAGGCTTGCACCACTGCGCCTGGCTTAGGTATTTTTAATTTTTTTTTTTCCAGTTGTTGAGGGACCCTTATTGTATTCATTTATTTGTGTGTGGTGTTGAGTATTGAACCCAGTGCCTCATACACGTGAGGCAAGTGCTCTACCACTGAGCTACAACTCCAGCCCTGTCTGAGTATTTTTCATGTCACTGCCACAATAGTCTGGGGGCAGGAAGGAGGTCAGAGAGAGGCCTGGAGAGGTAGTTCATTTGTTTGAGAACCAGGTATGACCTTTCTTTCTTTCTTTTTTTATTTTTTATTTTTGAGACAGGGTTTCTCTAAATTGCTGAGGCTGGCCTCAAATTTGCCATTCTCCTGCCTCAGGCTTCCAAGTGTTGGGATTATACTCATGTGTCACCGCATCTGGCCCTGGGAATGACTTTTCCTAGAATGCAGAGAAAGGTCACAAGGGCCACTTCCAATTCCTGCCTTGCATTGTGACTGTACCTGCAGTGTC
The DNA here is from genome assembly GCA_004024805.1 of Geosciurus inauris. NCBI lineage: Eukaryota > Metazoa > Chordata > Mammalia > Rodentia > Sciuridae > Geosciurus > Geosciurus inauris. The sequence goes on from PVHX01003344.1 coordinate 19,783, forward strand.
TGTTACCTCAGCCCTAGCACCTTTGAGGGCAGAAACATTTGGTTTCATCCTAGGAGCCCTGGGTGGATATGGGTGGGGTGGAGATGGGGCAAGACTGACCCCTCACTCTCCAGTGGCCAAGGCATCTCTGCACAGATGCAAGTGGACTTGGCCTTCTTCCTTAGGGAGCACTTCCGTCTTAGCGTAGCCTCCCCCTCCCCTTCTGTGAGGCAGTAAGGCCAGCCTTTAGCGTTCAGTAAGATAGAATGTGAGGATAGCGAGCTGAGCTCAGCACATGATAATGTGATCACTCAGCGTTGCTACTGCCATTACATGTCACCTGTTTCATGCACAGGAGGATTACCTGCCAATTGGCCATTGGAAAAACTCCCACACTCTTACTCCTCCTGAGGTAGGATAGAAGACATAAGGATAGGTAGAAAGGAGACAATCAGGGAAGGAAAGAGGGACTGCAACTTTAAATCCAAAAACTCCATAAATGCCCTTACCTTCACCCCCAGGCCTGTTTTCCTCCAGGCCTAAATTCTTCAAAGGTTCAATAAATGTTAAGAGTGTTGTAACTCTAGCTAATTAGTGCCTATATACCTTGTTTGCTTACAGAATGTATTTTATACTAATTAAAAGAAGCCTAGGGAGAAATATTGTTAGATACCCATGATATGTGTGCAGTTCAAGGGCTGTCAACTAGATTACAACTTGAAGATGCTGAGAAGAATCAGACTACCATGGCCATCTGTGCTCCACCACCAAAGAAACAGAGCAAAATAGGCTGACCTCACCTCTACGTTTCTTATATTCAGTATTCACAAACATTTTTTAGAGGAAGAGCCCGGGTGGCATACGTCTGTAATTCCAGCACTTTTCGAGGCTGAGACAGGAGAATCACAAGTTCAAAGCCAGCCTCAGCAATGGCGAGACGCTAAGCAACTCAGTGAGACCCTGTCTCTACGTAAAACACAAAACAGGGCTGGAGATGTGGCTCAGTGGCCAAGTGCTCCTGAGTTCAATTCCCAGTACCAAAAAATAAAATAAAATAGAGCCCACCTGGGCAGGGGGCTCATGCCTGTAATCCCAGCACCTCGGGGGGCCCAGGCAGAAGGATTGCGAGTGAGGCCATTCTCAGAAATTTAGCAAGGCCCTCTCTCGAAATGAAAAAAATAAAGGGGGTTGTGGTTCGTGTAACTCAGTGGTAGAATGCATACTGGGTTCAATCCCCAGTATTGCAAAACACAACCTAGGACCCCCCAAAAGTGTGTCTCATTCTCCAATGCCTGCACTTCTGTATTCTGCCCTATTGTTGGCTTTCCAGAATACAT
>PVHX01003344.1:21198-119737 GCA_004024805.1 Geosciurus inauris
AGCCTATTTTGCACATCGATTCAAGAATATCTTTCAAGCCGAGCGCGGTGGCGCACGCCTGTAATCCCAGCACTTAGGGAGGCTGAGACAGGAGAATCGCGAGTTCAAAGCCAGCCTCAGCAAAGGCGAGGCGCTAAGCAACTCAGTGAGACCCTGTCTCTACCTAAAACACAAAATTGGGCTGGGGATGTGGCTCAGTGGTCGATTGCCCCTGAATTCAACCTCCAGTACCAAAAAAAAAAAAAAAAAAAAAAAAAAAGAATATCTTTCAACTTCAGTAAGTAGTGATAAAACATTTCTTGGTACTGGGGATTGATTCCATACTGAGTTACATCCCCAGCCCTTTTTATTTATTTTGAGACAGGGTCTTGCTAAGTTGCTGAAGCTGGCCTTGAATTGGCGATCTTCCTGCCTCAGCCTCCGGAGCAGCTAGGATTACAGGCCTGCGTCACCGCTCCCATCTTAAAACATTCTTTTTTAAATCTTTTTTTTTTTATTTTTCAATTTAATTTATTGATTCTACTTAGGTATACATGATAGCAGAATGCATTTTCATTTATTGTACACGGAGCACAACTTTTCATTTTTCTGGTTGTACGTAAAGTAGAATCACATCATATATGCAGTCATACACGAAGCTAGGGCTATGATGTCCATCTCATTCCACCATCTTTCCTTCCCCCAGACCCCCTTTAAAACATTATTTTAAAAGGGTGCAGGGAAACACGTTTTATGTACATAATCTATTCAACTACCTGCACCTAATGCATCTCAGCTTCTTCTCCCCTACCCGCTTCGGTGCTGAGGATGGAACCCAGGGCCTGGAACGTGAGAGGCAAGCGCTCCACCACTGAGCCACACCCAGCCCTGCCTTCAATTCATTTGCTGTCATACAACAGAGAACGTGAACATCTTGTGCACGTTCTTGCTTTCTGGAATACTCTGTCAAGGCGTTCCTCCGCCCTGTACCGCTCCGCGCACTCGCGTTTCCTGGGGCTGTACCGCAGGTGGCCGCCAGAGGCCGCGCAGGAACCGGACGACGTCACTGCGCATGCGCAGTCCGCCGGGCGCACGTGTGGAGGGCGGTGGGCGGGAGGGGAAAGGTGGGAGGTGAGAGGTGAAGGGGCGGGAGTTGCGCGGGCGCCACGCACCGGACCGCGGGCCGGGAACGCGCACGCTGTGCCGCTGCCGTCGGGAGCTACCTCGGCCACAGGTATTGCCGCGCGCGTCTCTGCGGCGCCTCCCGGTTTTGGGCCCGGCCTCCTCCTGTTGCCCGGGAGTGTCCAGCAGGCGCGTGGGCCTCTGACTGCAGCCCACGGGGGCTGCCGGTCTCGATCACCCGTCCTCACACCGCCCTGCTGAGCTCTGCGTCCCCGCCGTGTCCGTCCCTGCCCGGCAGCTCCCCGGGGCCCCAAGCCCCTGGTCCCGCCCCACCAGATCCGGCCGAGTTCGCACCTCCGCCCCAGCATCTTCTGCCCTGAGCCTGCGTGGGGCTCCCGGGGTTTCCGGAGCACGGGGAAGCGTGTTGTCCGTTCTTCTCTCGGAAGGTTCTGAGAGGCAGCATTACTATTTGCTGGTTCGCTCGATTTCTAGTTTTCTGTGTAGCTTGCACCCTAAACTTTGCTCACTGATGTTGCTCCTGTTGACTTCCAGGTGGGTGTATCACCCCAGTATATGCAGGGTTGTAATGTCACGCCAGCGCCCACCGCAGGGAGCCCTAGGTCTGGACTGCGTGCATCGCAGCGCGCTGTGCAACTGGAAGTGATGCAGGGACATTGAGTCCCCTGGTTCCGACACTTCCTACACTCCTTTCTGCGGTGGCAGGTAGAGCTGGGCAACTAAACTCTTTCTGGCGATTTCGCAATAATTGCTGTGAACTGAACATAGGTTTCTTTAGTGATGTTATTTTTTTGTATGTTTCTTTCATTTGACCAAAGGTTTTGTGAAATTTGGTTATTCAGCGTCCTTATTGTGCTAAAGGTTGAAGGTTTTATTAAGGAGTGAAGTTAAAGTGTACTTACTTGGTGCTGAATGCATTGTAGGTGTTCCTAAGTGATGTTTAATTGAAGATGGTATCTTTTTAACCATGTGTTAATATATTTTAGATTTTAAACGTTTTACATATTTGCAGCATTCCCACTGGCTACATGATATAAAAAACATAATAAAAGGATAAATATCTCTATATTCATTTTTTGGTCACAAATTGAAATGGTAAGAATTAGTTTTCATTTATTATGGACTAATCTGGTGTGGGAATGTTCTCTAGCTTGTTTTGCTACTGTGGCAAAAAGAGCACTTCTCTGCAGGCTTCCCTGATCACCAGTTTAGGACCCCTCCAATCTAGATTAGTTTATTGTCATGAGATGGGTAAAAAGTTTACTCCTAGTTTCTGATAAGATAACAAAGGCATAAAGCTTGTGATTTGCCTGATGGTTATGTGAACAAGTTAACTGTCCAATTGGAAAAGGAACTGTGCCTGCTGGACTTTGGGTACACATGTATTTATTGAAGTTGATGGTAGACTTTAGGGATGCCAGTGCCTAGCCATGCATAAGAATGTGTCCCAGGAACCCTGGAATGGCATTTAGGTTCATGTGCTGTTTATTTACTCTCACCATGGATGGCCATTTGCTGGCCACCAGTCTTAGTTTTACTGACTCCAGCCGGTACTGCCTATACAGTTTGTGTCATCACTCCCATTGGGAATGGATTCCCAAGGTCGCCCAGCTGTAGATCAGTCCTTCAGGCCAGGTCTACTGGACTCCACCACTTGAACTGCTGCCCTTGTAACTTGCTATGTTCCTGCACTGGCTGAAGAAACAAAGTGTACTACTCAGGAGGCTGAGGCAGGAGAATTCTAAGTACAAAGACAGACTGGGTCACTTAATAAGACCCTGTCTTATTTATTTATTTAGGTACCAGGGATTGAACTCAGGGGTACTCGACTACTGAGCCACATCCCCAGCCCTATTTTGTGTTTTATTTAGAGACAGGGTCTCACTGAGTTGCTTAGTGCCTCACTGTTTGAACTCGCGATTCTCCTGTCTTAGCTTCCCAAAGTGCTAGGATTACAGATGTGCGCCACCATGCCCGGCCAAGACCCTGTCTTAAAAATAAATATATAAATAAAGGGCTAGGGTTGTAGTTTAATGTTAAAGCAACCTGTGTTCAATCCCCAGTACCAAAAACAAAAACAAAACAAAAACAAACAAGATCCATGTGGCTTCTGCCAGCTGAATTAACACTTTTGAGTAATATTTATTGAGTGCTTATGCTGTCTGGGCACGGTGCTGTGTGCTTTAATTAATTAGCTTACCGTTCTTAATCCTCTTAATAAATAGATGAGATGATACTATTATCCTTTCTTTTATGGATGAGTTTTAGAGAAGTTATCTGGCCCTGTGTCACTGGCCAGTTAGGAGCTGGTCCCCGGTACAAACCCAGGTCTGTCTGACAACAGAGCTTCCATGCTTTCATGCTGTTGAACCTGCTGGCTTTAGTCTTCTGTTTGCTGCATTAGCAGATGAGGGGCAGTGGAAGACGGTGGTGGGGTGGAGCGAGGAAGCCAGTGTCACAGACTTGAATTAGACATGGTAGAACTCAGATGGAGATAGCAATTTGACCTATGCATTTGACAGCTTGCACTTGAGCTGTTAGGGGCATTGCCTGGGAATGCTTGTAGGTTTCCTGGGTCCTGTATAAGCTTTACAGGATCCAAAGAGGGTGTGTATGCAAGCATCAAGGGTACATGTGGATCTCAGGAAAAAAATATATTAAAACTGATCTTCGTGTTTGAGACTTAATTTTCATTATGCATTTTATAATGTATAGCATATTGTCACAGTAGAACATGTATATAATTTATATGTAAACATATATATTGAGAGCGTGTACTTGAATTAGTTTTTTTAGGGGGTGGGATGTGAGTCTCATCATGTTGTCCTTGAACTCCTGGGCTGAAGAGATTCTCTTGCCTCAGCTTCCTGAGTATTTAAGATGACAGGTACATGCCCCCCACCTCCAACTTGAAATTTTGTTGTTGGGATTTTATGATCAAAATATTTGGGAACTACTGGTTTCTTTTTTTTTTAATTTTTTTTTTTTTTTGGTACCGGGGATTGAACTCAGAGGCACTCGACCCCTGAGCCACATCCCCAGCCCTATTTTGTGTTTTATGTAGAGACAGGGTCTCACTGAGTTGCTTAGTGCCTCGCCGTTGCTGAGGCTGGCTTTGAACTTGCGATTCTCCTGTCTCAGCCTCCCTAAGTGCTGGGATTACAAGCGTGAGCCACCGCGCCCGGCTTAATATTTTTTTTTTTAGTTGTTGATGGACCTTTATTTTATTCATTTATTTATATGTGGTGCTGAGAATTGAACCCAGTGCCTCACACATGCTAGGCAAGCACTATACCACTGAGCCACAACCCCAGCCCCTACTGGTTTCTTTGATATTTACCTTTTTTTTTTCTTTTGTGGTATTGGGAATTGAACCCAGGGCCTCGTGTATTCTAGACAAGTGCTCTACCACTGAGCTACATCTCCAACCCTTTATACATTTTATTTTGAGGCAAGGTCTTGCTAAATTGCCTAGGCTGGCCTTGAACTTGTGGTCCTCCTGCCATAGCCTCCTGAATAGCTGAGATTGTGGGTGGGCAAACCCACTCTTATTGATTCTTAGCATTTTCTGGAAGTATAGAATATGCAAGGAATTGTGCTCACCGGTTGTTCTTGAGCAGGAGCCTAGTGAAGTTCAGTGTAATTCCACATAATCAGAGAGAATGGGTGTTCATATAAATAACCAGTTACAACTTATTTTTTTAAAATTGCAGTCACAGGGGCTGGGATTATAGCTTAGTGGTAGAGCGCTTGCCTGGCATGCGTGAGGCCCTGGGTTTGATCTTCAGCACTACATATAAAGCAATAAAATACAGACATTGTGTCCATCTAAAAAAACAAACAAACTAAAAACTAAAAAAAAAAAAATTAAAATTGCAGTCACAAATGTGAAAGAAGATCTGATATTTCAACAGTCAATGTCTCAAATTTAGCACCAGTCTTAAATTTGAAACTGATGTGGCCCCTCAGACAAGACTAGAAGATAACATTATGTTGAACTCCAATTTATTTCTTTTTAAAAAATTTTTTTCTTTTTAGTTATACATGACGGTAGAATGTATTTTGACATATCATACATACATGGAGTATAACTTTCCATTCTTGGGGTCATACATGATGTGGAGTTACACTGGCTGTATATTCATATATGAACATAGGAAAGTTATGTCCGATTCATTATACTGCCTTTCCTATTCCCATTGTCCTTCTCTTCCCTTCATTCCCCTTTGTTGAACTCCTATTTTTTTTTGGTACTGGGGATTGAATTCAGGGGCACTCGACCACTGAGCCACATCCCCAGCCCTATTTTGTGTTTTATGTAGAGACAGGGTCTCACTGAGTTGCTTAGCACCTCGCCATTGCTGAGGCTGGCTTTGAACTTGGGATTCTCCTGTCTCAGCCTCCCTAAGTGCTAGGATTACAGGCTTGAGCCACCGCACCCGGCTTGAACTCCTATTTTAAACATGTTAATTTAAGTTGGAGGCCAGAGGGAGTAAATCAGTTCACATAAATACTGCAGTTGTAATAGTCCTATTTGTTTCCTTCTTCATCTAGAGTATTTTCAAATAATCTAAATGTTGAAATCCCAAATGCATTAATTCTTTATCATTTTTACAATCAGATTTTATTTTATTCAGTTTCACTGCAGTGATTGATCCATTGTCTCAAAATGAGCAGTTCAGAATTCTACCTAATTAAAAAAAAATCTTTATCTTCCTCCACTTTATCTTTTCACAGTTGAATAGAATAGTTTGTGTTTCAGAGGTTGAATAATTATAACAGTGAGTTTTGAGGAAGAAATGTTTTCCTAACTAGAGAAACCATTTTTACCTAGAGGAGACATTATTACTCCCTACTATTGGTTCTCAAACTTCAGCATGAATCAAAGTCACCTGCATGGTTTGTTTTAACCCCACCCCTAGAATTGCCCATTCTCTAGGTCAGAGGTATGTTCAGAAATTTGAATTTCAAACAAATTTAAATTCTCAAAGCTGCTGCTGCTGACCTGGGTGCAGCTTTGAGAGTTCCATAAAAAGGCACCTAAATAAACCCCAGCACAACACTAGTGCTCACCTGTGCTTCCTGCCAAAGCCCATCAGCATCAGTTTCCTAGTGTTGGCTTGCCAAGTACATAATTGGCTTTTGTTTTTAGCCCATGTTTTTATTACTTTTAGATGATGTCATAATTAATATTGCATTCTCACAGGTGCTGTGTAATCCCAGTGACTTGGGAGGCTGAGACAGGAGAACTGCAAGTTAGAGGCCAGCCTCAGCCAATACATGAGACCCTCAGCAACTTTGAGACCCTGTCTCAAAATAAAATTTTAGGGCTGAAGTTGTGGCTCAGTGGTAGAGTGCTTGCCTAGCATGTATGAGGCACTGGGTTTGATTCTCAGTACCTCATATAAACAAATAAAGTCCATTGACAAATAAAAAAATATTTAAAAAAAAGAAATGCACTATTCTACATTATAAAAAAATAAAATTTTTAAAAAGGGCTGTGGGTGTGGCTCCAATGGTAAAGTGCCCCTGGTATGATACCAGTACCCCTCCAAAAACAATTACATTCTCAATTATAGAGGTATTTCCATTTTCCCCCTTTAATCCAATATTTCTAAATTTCTCAAGAGATTCAAATATTTATTTGTATATTTTTTGTGGTATTGGAGATTGAACCCAGGGCCTCTCCATTTCTAGGCAAGCACTTTACTACTGAGCTGTGTTCCCAGTTCTTTTTAAAATTTTAATTTTATTTATTTATTTATTTATTTATTTGGTACTGGGGATTGAACTCAGGGGTCCTTGGCCACAGAGCCACATCCCCAGCCCTATTTTGTGTTTTATGTAGAGACAGGGTCTCACTGAGTTGCTTAGTGCCTCGCCGTTGCTGAGGCTGGCTTTGAACTTGCAATTCTCCTGTCTCAGCCTCCCAAAGTGCTGGGATTACAGGCGTGCACCACTGCACTCGGCTTAAAATTTTTATTTGAAGACGGGGTCTCTCATTAAATTACCCAGGCTGGCCTGTAATTTCCAATCCTGCCCCAGCCTACCGAGTTGCTGGGATTACAGGCATGTGCCATCATGCCTGGCTAATTATTTATTTATTTGGCTGTGCGGGGATTGAACTCAGAATGTCCCGTGTGCTGGGCAAGAACTCTACCACTGAATCACATCCCAGGCCCTATTTATTTTTTCAGTGTTGGGAATAGAAGGTAGGGCCTCATGCATGCTCAGCCTGTGCTCTACCACTGAACTACACACCCAGCCCTAGTTTGTGTATTTTTTAGATACAAGTCATCCAGGTTGAAGGAAAGTTAACAGACAAGCATGCACACACACACCCCCAGGGGGTCTAACCCCCTTGGTAACCACTAGGACCCGCTGTGATTTCTTGCTCACTCTTTCTCTGTGTAACTGGATCATACTATTTTGTACCATTTCACATCATATTGTGAACATTTTTATGTAAAAATAGCAATGCTTTTTGTTTTTATAAACATAAAATCTTATTTATTTTTATGTTTTCCAACAGATTTCCTTCTTTGGGTCACCTTGTGCAGCCTGGTTTGCAGCTTTAGGTTATGAGCTTGGGTTGTACCTTTAAGAAGACTGTGCTGTCAGAGGGTCTCCGTAGTTCCTCACTCTCATTATCTGCCCTAAGCTAGCCCACCCAACCCTTCCTCCCTCTACCAAGATCGTGTTCATGCTGCCTCATCTCCACGTTGTAAGCAAGTTAAGACCTGAGCATTGTTCGGATTTGACAGTGATTTGCATTTGTCACCCACAATGACAGTGACTAATAGAAACATCAAGACCTGCTTTTAAGGCCTGGGAATGTAGCTCAGCTGTAGAGTGCTTGTCTAACATGCTCAAGGACTTGGGTTCAATCCCCAGTATGACAGAAAACAAAAACCTGCCTTTTATTGCATTTCATATTCTTTTTTAAAAAATACCTTTTATTTATTTATTTCTATGTGGTACTGAGGATCAAACCTAGTACTTTACACTTGCTAGGAAAGCACTCTATTGCTGAGCTACATCCCCAGCCCTCTACATTTCATATTCTTGTCAGGGAGGAAAATCTTGAATTCTTTATCTCCCAAAAGCCATCCCGAGCCTACCTGTGAAAAAGGACATACATGGAGCTGGGCGCTGTGGCACATGCCTGTAATCTCAGCAACTTAGGAGACTGAGACAAGAGGATTGCGAGGATCGCAAGTTTGAAGCCAGCCTCAGCAATTTAGTGAGGTCCTAAGCAACTTAGAGAGACCCAGTCTCAAAATAAGACATAAAAAAAGGGCCAGGGCTGTGGCTCAGCACTCCCTGGGGTTCAGTACCCCCCCCAAAAAAAAACAAAATCATACATGGAATTTTGCTAGAGGTGCTTCAGTGCACCTATTTTAGATCTGTAGTGTTTTGGTTTTGGGTGAAGCTGCATCATGAGGAAGCATTGTAATTCTGGACCCTCCTCCAGTTGTTCTTACTCAGCTTGCTTTGTGTGGCCCCATCAGCTTGCATTATGTTCTTCATAGGACACTTCTAAGGAAGACTTGGGGACCTGTGAGAAATTTTCTTCAAGTCAAATGCCTGGAATGGTTGTGCCTCTGAGCCACTGGCTTGATTTTTGTCACTGTGAATTATGTCAGTGTTCCCTCTTTGCCTTGGCCATTAGGGAGCTCAGAGTTAGATTTGTATCCAAGGTACTCTAGTTTGCACTTTCTTTTTTTTTTTTTTTTTTAAATATTTTGTTTAGTTGTAGATGAACACAATATCTTTATTTATTTTATGTGGTGCTGAGGATCGAACCCAGTGCCTCACGCATGCGAGGCAAGTGCTCAACCGCTGAGCCATAGCCCCAGCCCCTCTAGTTTGCACTTTCTGTATTAATACTTCTGGTCTATTTTGGTCAGTGTTTTTTGGGGGGGACAGGGGCAGGGATTGAAACCAGGGATGCTTTACCACTGAGCCACATCCCTAGGCTTTTTTTGGGTGGTGGGAGGGTACTGGGGATTGAACTCAGGGGCACTCAATCACTGAGCCATATCCCAGCCCTCTTTTGTTATTTCTTTTACAATGTTTTATTGTCCCTATTAGCAGATAGCACTTTATTTATTTATTTTTAAAAATTTATTTATTCTACTTAGGTATACATGATAAGAGAATGCGTTTTGATTCATTGTACACAGATGGAGCACAACTTTTAATTTCTCTGGTTGTACACAATATAGAGTCACACCATATGTGCAGTCATACGTGATCCTAGGGCATTGATGTCCATTTCATTCTACCATCTCTCCTGCCCCCATGGCCCCTTCCCTCCCCACTCTCCCCTTTGACCAAAATTCCTCCATTCTTCCCATTCCCCCTCCACCATTATAGATCAACATCCACTTACCAGAGAGAACATTCAGCCTTTGTTTTTTTGGGATTAGCTTACTTTTTTTAGTATGATATTCTCTAACTCCATCCAATTACCTGCAAATGCCATAATTTATTCTCTTGTAATATTCCATTGTGTATATATACCACAGTTTCTTTATCCATTCATTTATTGAAGGACATCTAGGTTGGTTCCACAGTTTAGCTATTGTGAGTTGAACTGCTATAAACATTGAAGTAGCTGTGTTACTGTAGTATGCTGTTTTTAAGTCCTTTGGGTATTCATGAGGAGTGGGATAGCTGGATCAAGTGATGGTTCCATTCCAAGTTTGCTTTCCAGATTGGTTGCACCCATTTGCAGTCCCACCAGCAATGTATGAGTGTGCCTTTTCCCCCACATCCTTGCCAGCACTTATTGTTGTTTGTATTCTTTTTTTGGGGGGGACTAGGGATTAAACTTAGGGCTACTTGACCACTGAGCCATATCCCCAGCCCTAAAATGTATTTCATGTAGAGACAAAGTCTCACTGAGTTGCTTAGCACCTCGCCATTGCTGAGGCTGGCTTTGAACTCATGATTTTCCTGTCTCAGCCTCCCAAAGTGCTGGGATTATAGGCGTGCACCACTATGCCCAGCTTGTTTGTGTTCTTGATAACTGCCATTCTGACTGGCATGAGATGAAATCTTAGACTAGTTTTGATTTTCATTTCTCTAATTGCTAGAGATGTTGAACATTTTTCCATGTTTGTTGATCGATTATATGTCTTCTTCTGAAAGTATTCAGCTCCTTAGCCCATTGATTGATGGATTGTTTTTTTGTTAAGTTTTTGAGTTCTTTATATATCCTGGAGATTAGTGCTCTAATGTGCATGTGACAAAAATTGCTCCCAGAATGTAGGTTCTCTGTTCACCTCATTGATTGTTTCTTTTTCTGAGAAGCTTTTTAGTTTGAATCCATCCCATTTATTGATTCTTGATTTAATTTCTTGTGCTTTAGGAGTCTTGTTAAGAAAGTTGGGGCCTAATCTGAAATGATGAAGGGTTGGGCTGCCTTTTTCTTCTCTTAGGCGTAGGGTCTCTGCTGTAATTCCTAGATCCTTTTTTTTTTTTTTTTTAAATGTTTATTTTTTAGTTATAGGTGACAGAATATCTTTTTATTTTATTTTTATGTGGTGCTGAGGATCGAACCCAGTGCCTTATGCGTGCTAGGCGAGCACGCTACCACTGCGCCATAATCCCAGCCCCATTCCTAGATCCTTGATCCACTTTGAGTTGAGTTTTGTGCATGGTGAGAGATAGGAGCTGAGTTTCATTTTGCCACATATGGATTTCCAGTTTTCCCAGCACCATTTGTTGAAGATGCTGTCTTTTCTCCAATGTATGTTTTTGGCGCCTTTGTCTAGTATAAGATAATTGTATTTATGTGGGTTTGTCTCTGTGCTATTTTGTATTTTATTTAGAGACAAGGTCTTACGGAGTTGCTTAGTGCCTTGCTGCTATTGAGGTTGGCTTTTTTTTTTGGTACTGGAGATTGAACTCAGGGGCACTCGACCACTGAGCCACATCCCCAGCCCTATTTTGTGTCTTATGTAGAGACAGGGTCTCATTGAGTTGCTTAGCGCCTCGCCATTGCTGAGGCTGGCTTTGAACTCGTGATTCTCCTGTCTCAGCCTCCCTAAGTGCTGGGGTTACAGGCTTGGGCCACCACGCCCGGCTTGAGGCTGGCTTTGAATTCACAATCCTCCTGCCTCAGCCTCTCGAGCTGCTGAGATTATAGGTGTGCACCACTGAGCCTGGCCCCAGCACTTTTTATTTTTTATTTTGAGACAGGGTCTTGCTAAGTTGCTGAGGCTGGCCTTGGATTTGTGATCCTTCTGTCTCAGCCTCCCGAGTCACTGGCATTACAGGTGTGTGCCACTGTGTCAGGCTTGGGTTAATTTTTGTGTATGATATAACAGGTTATAAAGAGTAAGGGTCCAGTCTTACTCTTTTGCATGTGACTGTCCAGCTGATCCCATTACTGTTTGTTGAAGAGACTGTCCTTTCTCCATCGTATGGCCTTGAGCCCTTCATTGAAAATCAGTTAATCATAATTGTGAGGGCTTACTTCTGGGTTCTCTGATCCGTTTCTTTGGTTTATATGTCTGTCCCGATGCCAGTTCCACTGTTTTGATTACTGTCGCTTAGTAGTAAGTTTTGAAATCAGGAAGTGTAAGTCCTTCAATTTAGTTCTTTATTTTCAAGATTGTTTTGACTCTTCAGAGTCCCTTGAGATTCCACGTGAGTTTTAGAATAGGCATCTTTGTTTCTGCAAAAAATTCTGTTGGTATGTTAAAAGAGGTTACATTAAACCTCTAGATTGCATTGGGTGATGTGGTGTCTTAAGTACATTACTTTTTTGAATTCATAAATACAAGCTTTCTTTCCTTTGTGTCTTTAGTTTCTTTCAGCAATGATTTGTAGTTTCACTTTATCTTTTGCCCCCTCTCCTGTTAAATTTATTCCTAGTATTTTTTTCTTTTTGATAGTATTGTAAATGTAATGTTTTCTTAATTTTCTTTTTAGGTATTCATTGTTATATGTATAGCAATGCATCTGTTCTTTGTATGTTCATTTTGTATACTGCAACCGATGCATTAATTTTGTAGCTGTGTGTGTGTAACTTTTAGGGTTTTCTACATAGAGCAGTATGTCATCTGAAACAAATAATTTTTTAAAAATATTTTTTTTAATTGTAGATTGACACATATCTTTATTTTATTTATTATTTTTATGTGGTGCTGAGGATCAAACCCAGTGACTCACGCATGTGAGACAAGCGTTCTACCACTGAGCTACAGCCCCAGCCCTTGAAACCAATAATTTAAAATTTTTTTTTTGGTACTGGAGATTGAACTCAGGGGCACTCAACCACTGGGCCACATCCTCAGCCCTATTTTGTGTTTTATGTAGAGACAGGGTCTCACTGAGTTGCTTAGTGCCTTGCCATTGCTGAGGCTGGCTTTGAACTCATGATTCTCCTGTCTCAGCCTCCCAGAATGCTGGGATTACAGGCTTGCACCACCGTACTCGGCTTAAAATATTTTTTTAATTGTTGACAGGACTTTTATTTTATTTATTTGCATGCAGTGCTGAGAATCGAACCCAATGCCTCATGAATGCTAGGCAAGCACTCTACCACTGAGCCACCACTCCAGCCCTGAAACAAATAATTATATTTCCTTTCCAATTTTGATGTTTAGGAGAAGGGGGATATGAAAATGGGAGAAGGTTCTTGACTCATTGCTCTGACTAGAATTTTTTTTTTTTTTTGTACTGGGGATTGAACTCAGGGATGCTTAACCACTGAGTGACATCCCCAGCCATTTTTTATATTTTATTTTGAGACAGGGTCTCACTATGTTCCCTAGGATGGGCTTGAATTTGGCAATCTACCTTCATCGCTTGAGTTGTTGGAATTACAGGTTGTGCCTCTATGCCTAGCTGGCTAGAAGTTTTAATACAGTGTTAAACAAAAGTGGCAAAATGGGTATCCTTATTTTGTTCTTGGTCTTCTATCATTGAATGTTATGTTAGCTGTAAATTTTTCATATATAGTCTTTATCATGTGGAGATTTTCTTCTGTTTAGTGTTTTTATCAAGAAAGGGTGTTGAGGGCTGGGGTTGCGGCTTAGTGATTGAATGCTTGTGTAGCATGTGTGAGGCCCTGGGTTCAGTTCTCAGCACTGCATATAAATAAATGAATAAAATAAAGGTCTATCAACAACTTAAAAAAAGAAAAAAGAAAGTGTTGAGGGCTGGGCATGTTGGTGCATGCATGTAATCCTAGTGGCTCAGGAGGCTGAGGCAGGAGGATTGTGAGTACAAAGCCAGCCCTCCTGAATTACTGGGATTACAGGTGTGTGTCACCATGCCCAGCTGAGAGAATTTATTGTTTTGGGTTTTTTTTTCTATGCAGTGCTGGAGATTGAACCCAGGGCCTCAGGCATGCCATGCAAGCACTGTTACATCCCAAGCCCTCAGATGCTTTTTCTGCACCAGTTGAAATGGTCATTGTGTTTTTTTCTTTCATTCTGTTAATGTCGTATATTACATTAATTTATACTTGTTTGTTGAACTCTCCTTGCATTCTGGGAATAGGTCTCACTTTGTCATCTGAGATGAATTTTTTTTTTAAATATTTTTTTAGCTCTAGATGGACACAATGTCTTTATTTTATTGCTTTGTATGTGGTGCTGAGGATCGAACCCAGGGCCTCATGCATGCGAGGCAAGCGCTCTACCGCTGAGCTACAATCCCAGCCCCCTGAGATGAATTTTTAATGTCTACTTTTTATAAAACTCAGTGAGTCAACAGATAATTATTGAGTTTCTCCTGTGTCCTAGATACTATTGAAAATGCTGAGAATTCATCACTGAACGGGGCTGAGTCCTTGCTTTCAACAAGCTTATGTTGTAAAGAAAATTTCAGCGGAAAGTGCTGTGGAAAGCAGAAAGTTGGCGAAAGCACTTGGCTCGGGGGTTGCACACCGTAAACCTGTGTGAGCGTTTGCTGTGGTTGTAAATGGGGTAGAGTTAGACTGGTAGTGGTGGTAGGGAGTGTTTTAGTTTGAGTTGGAACAAGTCTTTCTGAGACAAGAGAGGTGAGATGGTGACAGCATGTAAAGACCTGGGGGACAACTTTCCCAGCACAGGAGGCAGTACAGAAACCCAGAGATGGGACTCAAGCATAACAGTCTGGAGGAGGGTGGGGAGGGAAGGTCTGAGAAGTAGATAGGGCCCAGATTTTGTAGGGATTGTAGCCTTGTGGTAAGTTTGGATTTTACTTTAAGTGTAATGGTCAACATTGGAGTGTTTTA
Organism: Geosciurus inauris; assembly: GCA_004024805.1. Classification (NCBI taxonomy): domain Eukaryota; kingdom Metazoa; phylum Chordata; class Mammalia; order Rodentia; family Sciuridae; genus Geosciurus; species Geosciurus inauris. The sequence continues at coordinate 35,555 of PVHX01003344.1, forward strand.
AGCAGGGTAGTGACATCAATGATTTGTGCTTTAGAAAGATACATGGAGGATAGTGTGAGGCAGGAAAGTGGAGGCTGGTACTCCTGTCCATATGACCCCTGAGGAAGAAGCCATGGAGATGGTGATGTGTGATCCATTGGGATCTAGCTGGGAGGTGTATCTGTTATAAGCAGTGGATTCAGATGTGGGCTCCTTTCTAGGTTGCTTCCTAAACTTTTGGCCTGAGCAATAAATAGGGTAGCTTAATTTTAATTAACTGAGCTGACTGAGAGAAGAACAGGATTTTGGCCAGGTGTAGTGGCACATGCCTGTAATCCCCGTGTCTTGGGAGGCTGAGGCAGAAGGATTGGGAGTTCAAAACCAGCTTTAGCAACTTAGCAAGACCCTACCTCAAAATAATATTATCAGGGGCTGGGACTGTGGCTCAGTGGTAGAGCGCTTGCCTTGCATGCGTGGGGCACTGGGTTCGATCCTCAGCACCACATAAATAAATAAAAGTATTGTGTCCATCTGCAACTAAAAAAAATTAAAAAAATATAATATTATCAAACGGGCTGGGGAGGTGGCGGAAGGGTTAACCATCCCTGGGTTCAGTCCCTGCACCAAAAAAACCAAAAACCAAAAAACCCAAAACAATCAAAACCCCCCAGGATTTTGGGGGGAAATCAGGCATTCTGTTTCAGTGTCATTAGATTTGAGATGCTTATTAGACATCTGAGTGGAGATGCTGAGTGGGAATGGGAGTTTGAAGGAGGCACTTGGGGGAGAGGCTTGAGGTGCATGTCTCGGAGTCATCAGCAAACAAAGGAGACTTGAGTAACCGGCTGGGTGTGAAACTCTGGGGAGAAGGGGCAGCTGAGGAAGCCAGCCTGGAACAATCTCCAAGGAAGCAGCAAAGGAGGCTAAGAAGAAGGGAGCACACAGAGGGGCATGATGAAAGTGAAGGCCAGGACATAGCATGCTGCAAGTTATTTTGGGATACCATCAGCCCTTTCAGTGGCTGCCTGTGCTGGTGTTTGATCCTGAGAGTCATGGCTCAGTCCACTAAGTGGTTTTGCAGTTCTTAGATTGAAAGAATGGAGGCTTCCTTGTGATCTCAGTAGCCTAGGGGCCAAAGGTTGCCGGATACTGTGTAACAGAAAAAACTTTGACAAGTTACATAGTAAATTTCTTGCGAAGACACAGAGTTAAACTTTCAGTTAGGAAAAGATGCATGGTGGTGAAAGGTGCAAAATGGTGGGATTGTACCTGATGCTGCTGAACTATACACTTCAAAATGATTAAAATTGTAATTTTATGTTAAAATTGTAATTAAAATTGTAATTTTATGTTATATATATACGTGTGTATATACGTATATATATATATACACACGTATAGCACAACCAAGGTACATCACTTTGTCACTGATTATAGTAAGATACACCTTTGAATCTGAATAGTAGTCTGCTCATATTGGTTAAAGTATTTTGTTGAGAGGTATTATGCAATCAACTTTCTTTTGTTTTTTTGGTACCAGAAATTGAATCCAGGAATGCTTTACCACAGCCCTTTATGGATTTAAAAAAAAAATTTTTTTTTAGTTGTTGATGGATCTTTATTCATTTATTATTTATATGTGGTGCTGAGGATCGAACCCAGTGCCTCACACATGCTAGGCAAGCGCTCTACTGCTGAGCTGTAGCCCCAGCCCCCCTTTGTGAATTTTTAAGATTTTGAGATACAGCCTCGCTAAGTTGCTGGGGCTGGCTTCAAACTTGAGATCCTTCTCTCTTAGCCTCCTGAGTCACTGGGATTATAGGAAGGCTCCACTGCTGTTCACCATGGGAGTGTTCCTTGACTAGGAGTTGGAACAAGTGCTGATCATTGTCATACGCTGTGACCTGGGTTGTATGGCATAATCTCCCTAAGCCTCAGTTTATCTGTAAAATAGGATTTTGTGTGGGGTGATCCCATCTCTCTCAGCTCTGGAATTCTGTAACTTCCTATTCCCTTTGCCTGCTACCTATCTGAAAGACAGCACTTTACAGTCTGGGAAGTGATTGAACATTTGGGAGAATTTTGTGGTCCTAGAGCATATCATAATCTATAACTGTTTCCATAGCTGGAAAATGTTACTTACTCTCAGAATATAAATATGGGGAAGAAAAAGCATTTAAAACTTTAGCAGGCCTTGTAATTTGAGGCAGAAATAAAAACTGCGTTGTTTAGACTGACTAAATATTTGGGAATGAGTACCATGTAAATGTAATTTAAGTTTATCTGTGAGGCTTCACACATTGTGACTTGACAGGAACCACAATGGTTAGAAGGTGTTTGAGCCCCACACACCCTACTTTGTCTTCTAGAGTGTGGAAAGAGACGCTTGGGGCCTGGTCTGGGCCCAGTGGTAAACAGTGTGGGAGGTATGGGGGACAAGAGACCCTTGGTGGCAGGTGGAATGGAGGGGCTGCAGGAGAGTTGTTGGAAAGGGTCAGTGAAGTCTGCAGCTGGCATGCTGGGGAGAGTTCTGAGGGTTTCCAGATTCTGTCCCCAAGTAAAAGGGCCGAGTGAATCTCATTTCCTGGCTGTCTTCTGTGCCATGCTTCCCTCACAAACAGCTCTCTGCACTCTGGAATGGAGCCATCTTCCATGCAGCATTTCTATTAAGAGCTCTTGAGGTAGCAATAAAACCAATTCATCACACCTTCCATTTTTGGGATAAGATTGTGAAAATTGGGGGCTGGGGTTATGGCTCAGCGGTTGAGCGCTTGCCTTGCATACGTGAGGCACTGGGTTCGATCCTCAGCACCACATAAAATAAATAAAGATATTGTGTTCATCTACAACTAAAACAAAATATTAAAAAAAAAAAAGATTGTGAAAATTGTCAAGAGCCTTGGTGCCTTCCAGCAGAGTACACTCCTGACAGAAAGTCAGGCAAGGAGCCTCTAATCTCTGTGACCTCTAGCCAAAGCCTGGTAGCAGGAGGCTGGTCCTGGCACCTGTTGGGGCCAAGGCTGAGGGCATTGTCTCCCTGGGCCAAGGGTCTTTTCTTGTGTAATGAGACCCATCAGGGCCACCCACCATGGGCTGCTAGGTTATTTCTAGCTTTAAAATGGATTTTTTGCTCACATTCTTAGCAGTGATCAGTTATCCCTTTGTCTTTCCTGATTAGATCAAGAGGGAATAAAAATGTAGGTCACTGGCCTTATGGAAGGAAATCTTTGATATATTTGTTGATGTTCATTGTGAAGGGAGTTGGCATTATGTGCATGGTTATTTATGACAGCTGTTAGAATCAATAAATGTAGTAAAGATTTTGTTCAATCTGGAAGTTTCTGTGCCATCCCAACAATTATTCTAAAATGTGGCAATAGTCATCCTCTTGTATGTATTTGTGCTTCTTCAAATTCTCTGAAATCAGCTTTCATTCATTAACTGAAATTCCTTTCTTTTTTTGGTACTGTTAAGTTGATCTTTGGAAAATTCTTCCAGCTTATGTGACTAATTTTGATGCTTAGACAAGCAAAATTTTCTGCCCTGAGCATTGGTCCACTTTGCAAAACAACTTTCAGAAAAACTCCCCTGAAGAGATGAATTGTTTGCACCAATGGACTAGTTTAGCATAGTGAATGGACCCGTAGTGACTTTCCACCCTGCTCCAGGCAGGCCCTGGGTGCTAGGGAACAAGGTGATTTAGCTATGACCTTTTCCTGAGGGGGACTACAGCCGGTAAGGGGAGGCCATAGAGTCCACAAGAACTGTGTGTGATGGACATATAGCTGCAGAAGCTCAAAGAGGGCTGCTGCTTCTTACAGGAAAGCTTTGCTTTCTTTTTTGCTCATCTTTTTTTTTTTTTAAATTTTAACTTTTTAATAAAGAAATTCATTCACATGACACAAAATTGAAAGGGTGCAACGGAGTATACATGGGAAAGTTTCCCTTCCATCCTGCCACTGTCTACCAGATCTTTCCCAGAGGTAGCTGTTACCTCTTCTCAGGTGCCCATTCAGGAGTGTTTTGTGCATATACAAATACACAGAGAGCTCTTTTCCTTTTTTTTTTTTTTTTTTTTGATACCAGGGATTGAACTCAGGGGCACTCGACCACTGAGCCACATCCCCAGCCCTATTTTTTATGTGTGTGTTTTATGTAGAGACAGGATCTCACTGAGTTGCTTAGTGCCTCGCCATTGCTGAGGCTGGCTTTGAACTCGCGATTCTCCTGTCTCAGCCTCCCTAAGTGCTGGGATTACAAGCGTGAGCCACCACACCCGGCTAAAACTGGAGCCTTCAGTCTCAGGACTTTTTTTTTTTTTTTAATATTTTGTTTTAGTTGTAGATGAACATAATATCTTTATTTATTTTATGTGGTGCTGAGGATCGAACCCAGTGCCCCACGTATGCGAGGCAAGCGCTCAACTGCTGAGCCACAACCCCAGCCCCCTCTTTTCCTTTTTTTTAACTTGAAAGTAGCACACTATATGCGTCCCCTCCTTTTTTTTTTTTTTCCTCAGTGTTTCTTTGTGATTGTCTATTGTCAGTACCTGAGAGCTGAGCTGGGCTGGGCATAAAGCTCTGTGGTAGAGCACTTGCCTGGCATGCATAAGGCCCCAGGTTCCATACTCAGCACCAAAGAGCCAAAACCAAACCAAAACAAAAATGCACAAGAGCGTCCTCATTTTCTTATCCAGGTGTAAAAGAAAAATGAGATGTTGTTAAGATGTACCTAAATTTTTTTAGCTAGAGCTATGCTGATGGAATTGTGTGCAGTTTTAACTTGTGCTGGCATCAGTCCACCTATGGCCAAGTGCATCTGCCCATCACTTATCAGAGGCAGGAAAGCTGGGTTGGTGAATATGTGCTTTTGTAATTTTGATAGTTCTTACAGATAAACCTCCACAGCAGTTTTACTCACATGTTCCTAAGCAGCTTGTGACAGTGCCTCTTTATCCACACCCTCACCCACACTATGATACCACACAATTTGATCTTAACAATTTGACAGGTGAAAAATAGTTTCTCTGTGTAGATTTCACACACCCTCATACCCTCATGCCTTTTGGTTCAACCTGCAGAAAGGTTGAAAGAGTAGTAGAATGAACGCTCATATTATCCCAGGGGTAGTTTTAATTTATATCTGTCTCATTGCAATAAGATTTAAGGACCATTTATATTTTCTTTTCAGTGAGAATGCTGTTCATATCCTTTGCCCAGTTTCCTTTGAACTTTTCTTTTTCCAATTGATTTTGTAAACATTTCTTTATGAGGGAACTAGCACCTTATCAGTGATATGAATTGCAGCTATCATTTTTACTTAGGATGGTTTTGTCATAAATTTTTTTGGGGGGCCTGGGGTTGTGGCTCAGTGGTAGAGTGCTTGCCTTGCATGCATGAGGCACTGGGTTTGATCCTCAGCACCACATACAAAATGCATAAATAAATAAAATAAAGGTTTAAAGAATTCTTATTAAAATTTTTTTTGGTTCTCAATTGGGTTATTTGTTGGCCTTTATTTATTTATTTAGCAGTACTTCCTGAGTATCTGGGATTACAGGCGTGTACCGCTGCACCCAGTTCTAGAAGTGTCATGTCTCCAAGGAAGGGTCTAAGAGGTTTCCAGAGAGAATAGGGAACTTGACTCAGACTAGTGGGGTTCTTGGCATTTGTGTTAGAGAAGAATTTCAGCATGTGCCATTGAAAGGCATAGACAGGTATATTTAGGAAAGTAGATAACATGTTCAAGGGAGAATGCGCACTATCTCCAAAGGGAGAGAGCCACCCCTCGGTGTGGGGTGTTAATATTTATGAAGGACTAGAATAGGGGCTGGACTAGAGGTGGAGGCAGGGTGGAGTTAGCAGTTTCATGCCAGTTTTCCCTTTGCTTGCACATTTCCCTCCTTTTACAAGGGCCAAGGGCCTGTTGCTCAGGAGTTCCTGAGTACTTTTGCATCTTAGTGGTTCATGGGTGTTTCCTTTGAGACTCAGAATCTGTATTATAAACCCCTTTTTCAGAAGTACCTTTTTTTTTTTTAAAGATTTATGGAGACATGCAGTCAAAAGTCTTAGCCCAGAGCCTAGCACATGGTATATAGATGCAAGTAATTTTTATTTGATAAGTTAAGAAAGCTGGAAAGAATTTTCAGTATATTTTGGGTGTACCTATATAACAGACAAAGAAATGTGCCCTTGAATGTGCAGTCACTAGAGAACCATTAAAGGCTTTTGTGCAAAGGGTGACTGACTCAAGCAGGTGTTTATTTTTGGCAGCTGTCCCTACTGGCAGTGTTGGAAGATGAACCAGAGGTGAGGTACAAATGAAGGTAGCCAGATCACACAGGAGATTTCTTAGAATTGCACTAGCTGAAGGTTGTGGGGATCCTGCCTGCTTGCCACTAGTTGAGTTTAACGTATGTTAAAGAGGTCGGCACGATAGGGTTGACTTAATTTGGCGACTCTTGGATTCTGGGATTTGGTATAGGAATGGTTCTCAGAGGGTATGTTAAAACACAGATTGTTGGGCCTCACCCCAGACTGTCAATCCATCAGGTTTAAGGTAGGTAGACCCAATAATCTCCCTCCCCTTTTTTTGGTACTGAGCAATGAATGCAGGGCCTCATGCATGCTGGGCAAGCCCAATAATTTGCATTTCTAGTAAGTTTCTGTGTGTTGCTATTGCCCTTGGTTTGAGGACCACACTCAGAAAATCACCTTGGAAGAGGGAAGAGTGAAAGAAAAATCCAAGATAAGGGGGGTTTTATACTGAGACAGTTGTGAAGAGCAGGATAGATGAAGCATTCCTTTTTAAAAAGACTATTCAGAGAAAGAGAATTATTGTCTATCTTTCTTTGAGAACACCTTTCAGAAGCTGAGAGGAAGGTGTTTGGTGCATACTGCCCTGATAATCAGTATCTGACTCTGGTTGGTTGGTTTGCTCATTACTTATTCAGCAAGTTTTTTCTGGGCCCTGATATACAATCATGAACAGGGAATTTGTTTATAGTCTTGACAGAGGACAGATAATAAACCAGGGAACAAACCACTCATACAATTAGAGTTCTTAATCCTCTGAAAGAGGCTCTGTGAGGTACAGTGAAGGAAACTACTGGTAACATATTGTCAGGGGAGGTCTTTTTGTAGAAGTGACATTTCACCTGAGACCTGAAGGATAAAAAAGAGCCAGCCAATAAAAAGAAGAGGGAATAGAGAAGGGAACAATATGTGCCAGGGCCTTGAGATGGAAATAAGGCTGGCACACATAAGGCATTGGAAGATAGCAGGGGACAAGAAGGTGATACAAGGCGAAGCTGGGGAGGATCAGGGCAAGCTGTGCAGAGCCCTTGGAGCAGGGGCAGGCATTTGGGCTTTGTACTAAGTATAGAGGGTATCTGGGCCAGGACATTGATAGAATCAGGGTGCAGTGGCAAATGTCTGTAATCACAGCTACTCAGGAGACTGGGGTGGGAAGATCCCAAGTTCAAGGCCAGACTGGGCAATTTAGCAAGACCCTGTCTCAAAAAATAAAAACAGTGGGGGATGTAGCTCAGTGGTAGAGCACCCCTGGGTTCATTCCCCAGTAACACACACACACACATACACAGAGGAAAATAAAAGAATCTGTATCCACTCTGACCTCTGAGACGGGTGGATTGAAGGAGGATAAGGAGGGATCTATGGGGGCTGGGATTGTGGCGCAGTGGTAGCGTGCTCGCCTAGCACGCATGAGGCACTGGGTTCGATCCTCAGCACCACATAAAAACAAAGATATTCTGTCCACCTACAACTAAAAAAATAAATATTTTTTTAAAAAAAGAAGGGATCTGTGAGGCCTAGAAGGTGGCAAGACAAGATCAACATAATAACTTAAATCAGAAATGTATTCCAATACTATTGTAGTACAAAAATGTATATTGGTTACTTTCATAATTGAAGTATCAGTATTGGGGCTCATAAAGGGGGCTTCTGTGTTTTTTGAAAGTATTTTTTAGTTATAGATGGACACAATATCTTTATTTTGTTTATTTTTTTAATGTGGTGCTGAGGATTTAACCCAGTGCCTTACAAGTGTGAGGCAAGCGCTGTGCCACTGAGCCACAACCCCAGCCTAATGCTGTGTGTTTTGATGTAGAAGGGTATTTAGGTTACATGTCTGTTTACTTGTGGTAATTCATGGAGCTGTGTGTTTATAGTTTATATGCCTCTCTGTGATGTCATATTAATTTTTAAAAGTTTACCTGATAAAAAGTTTATCTGAAATTTAAAAATCAGTACTCATAGTAAAAAATGTAAAAATATAGAAAATTAATGTAAAAAATTTCTCCATGTAATCATACCACATGTAGACCAGAAACCACTACTAACATTTTCTTCTGTTCTGTTTTTGTGCATTTCTTGCCTGTAGTCCTTATTTTTTCTAATTATAAAAGTAGCAGAAGCCGGGTGCGGTGGGTCACGCCTGTAATCCTTGCACTTTGGGAGGCTGAGACAGGAGAGTCGCGAGTTCAAAGCCAGCCTCAGCAACGGTGAGGCACTAAGCAACTCAGTGAGACCCTGTGTCTACATAAAACACAAAATAGGGCTGGGGATGTGGCTCAGTGGTCAAGTGCCCCTGAGTTCAATCTCCAGTACCAAAAAAAAAAAAAGGTAATAGATGTGCTGGGAATGTATCTCAGTGGTATAGCACTTGCTTATCATGCTTGAGACACTGGGTTCCATCCTTAGCACCTCAGAACATTTTTAAAAAAGATAAAAGTAATATGTACCCTGTGTAGAAAACTTGTTAGACACACTTGTAAAGCACTACCTGCTTCTCACAATGAAATGATGTGATTGAAAGAAAGATACTGACAGCCACATTGTGGAAACTTTCTTTAATGGCAAGGAATCCTGAAACATTTGAATTTTTTTTTATGTTAAAAAAATGTGAGGAGCTGGGCGCGGTGGCGCACACCTGTAATCCTAGCACTTCGGGAGGCTGAGACAGGAGAATCGCAAGTTTAAAGCCAGCCTCACCAACGGCGAGACGTTAAGCAACTCAGTGAGACCCTGTCTCTACATAAAACACAAAATAGGTCTGGGGATGTGGCTCAGTGATTGAGGGCCCCTGGTTCAATCCTCGGTACCAAAAAAAAAAAAAGAGGATTTTGATTTTGATCAAGATAGAGTAAGCATACTCTACCATTTCTTTCTGAAAGAGTGCAGCTAAAATCCCTGGATACAATGCATGGATTAGGTATGTGAGTACCTTGGAAGCTAAATGATGGCAGATGGATTGGGGAAGGAAACTAGAACTCAAAGTACCATTGAACTGTAGTGAGTTTCCTGTTTTCCCCCTGTACAATATGTTCCATCCTGGATGGACTTGAAGGCAACCCAAACCTGGAGCCTTCTTTTTCCAATGTGATATACAGGAAAGGGGATCCTACAGATCAGGAGTAGGAATAGAGGAAGAAATTTCTTGTTTATTTGCTTTGTCTTTTCCCACTTTCTCTTGCCCTGGCTGCCATGCAGTTCTGTAGTAGTAGAGTAACATTGGCAGCGCGGTGAGAAAGGAATTCTTCAGTAGGCAATGGATACAAGAGGGACTGTGGTCCCAGAAGCACAAAGGGAATTCTTTTTATTAATTTTTTGTTTGCTAGCTATAAACTCAGGGCCTTTGTTGCACATGCTAAGCATACTCTCAACCACTGGGCTGTATACCCCCTATCTTGGCCTGGCTGTCACTTTTTGATGACCTTACCCTCCACTGAGCCACATCCCCAGACCTATTTTGTGTTTTATGTAGAGACAGGGTCTCACTGAGTTGCTTAGTGCCTCGCTGTTGCTGAGGCTGGCTTTGAACTTGCGATTCTCCTGTCTCAGCCTCCCTAAGTGCTGGGATTACAGGTGTGCGCCACCATGCCTGGCTTCTTTTTAAATTTTAAAAAATTTTTCCTGTGGTGCTAGGGATTGAACCCAGGGTTGTCTACCACTGAGCTACAACCCCAGTCCTTTTCATTTTTTTACTTTGAGACAGGGTCTCACTAAATTGCTGAGGCTGGCTTCAGCTGTGGTCCTTCTGCGTCAGTGCCCAACTTGGTTTTGCTTACAGCAGGTCTTCCACAAAGGCAAGATTGCTTATGAGTTTTATGTAATATGGTCCATTCAGGCCTCCAGGGCAAGACTGTGTCTTTAGATTTGGGAAGCAGAGTTGTAGATTCTGATCTGAAGCAACCTATAAATGTGGGGCAATGTAAGAACAGATTTTTGGCTCAGGTTGGGTAAATTTTGCTTTGGAGTAGCTCTGCATTAAATTTTTTTTTTTTTTTAAAGAACATGTTTTTTTTTTTTTAATTTTTTTTTAAGTTGTAGATGGACACAATGTCTTTATTTTATTGCTTTGTATGTGGTGCTGAGGATCGAACCCAGGGCCTCACGCATGCGAGGCAAGCGCTCTACCGCTGAGCACAATCCCAGCCCCTCTGCATTAAAATTTATGCTGTGGAGTAGAGATGAGCAGTCTCCTCTTGCTGGGTTCAGGTGGGTGGGCTGTGTAATGAACTAGAATTTAGATTTCTTTGTTTTCCAGGTGCTGTGAAAATTAATAGTGTAAGTAGTAAAGGTCAGTGGAAGATAGAAAGATTTGTATTGGCTACAGGATGAATGTGAATTAGATAGCCTTTACCTCATATTAATAGTTCTAAGTGTAATAGCTGAACTATAGAGGTAGGCTCCCCTCTCCTTTGTTGCTGATGTGTGTGCAGGCGAGGCCTGGGAAAGGGATCAGGATTCCTGGAGGGCCTAATCTTGGGAAACATTTAAGGGGAGAGGTGTGGGGCTTCTCAAGGACCACAGTTTGAAACTGCAGGTGGCTTGTGGCTGCCTGTCTTCAGGAAACCCCAGAGTTTCTCTGTAGGTGCATGCCTCCTTTGTGTTTGTTTTCCCCTTAGGGGCAGAAGGAAGGGTTTGCTGGGCAGGGGCAGCAAGTTGCTTCCTTGGAGTCTTTTGTATGTGCTGGTTGTTGAGCACAGTCACAGGTCCTCTGCTTGAGACTTCTTTGGCCTTCACATCTGGGTGAGCTGTGTGACTGGTGGAGCTGTTGAGCACCTTTGCTGCTCAGACCAGCAGTTCTCACTTGCTGCCTTCTGTGTCCATTGCTTATTGAATAGGCCCAAAGAGAGTTCTTAGTATTTCCTTAGAAAGTTCCTGGCCTGGAAATTGTACATATACTTAAGGCTGGTGCTTCCAGGAAGGAGTGACAACCATTCCTTTTAGCTTGTGAATTAGTTGTGGTATGATTCCTTCTCATTTCTGGTGTTGACACTTTTGAGGAGTCATCTTTTTAGCCTGGGATTTTTTTTACCAGGGAGCCTAAGCAAGCCAAGATACATGACTGGACAGGTTCCCTAGAGCACAGACCAAAGAAACAGTGACAGGGAACAGGAAAAGTGGATTTAAACATAAATTCCATTGGAGAGCTCAGGAAGGTAATTCTAAGTTCTTGGGCCTTCTACTAGAGTTTTCTATTTGAGGTTTTTTTGTTTTTGTTTAAGAGTCTTTGTAAGGGGGGGGCAGGAGTGTGCTGGGGTTGTGGCTCAGTGGTAGAGCACTTGCCTCGTACATGTGAGGCACTGGGTTCGATTCTCAGCACCACATACAAAAATACATAAACAAATAAAATAAAGGTATAAAAATACAATAACTTTATAAAAAAAAAGAGTCCTTGTAAGCAACAGAAATGAACTTTGGCTAACATAGGAAAAAAGAGGATATGGGATGGCTTACAGACTGGAAAGAAAAGTTGATGAGCCAGTCTTCAGAAAGGACTGGAGCCAAAACAGCCTGGGGATCTTGTGTGCAGGAACCTCTTTGGGGATGAATAGGCACCACCAATACCCAGTTGCTCCTCCTTTCTGCTCAGAAGTCAAAGTCCAGTGAAAGAAGCCCAGCTGGCCCGCCTTGAGTCTGGGAGGGGCGCGTTGCCTGATGGCCAAATACTGTGGAGGGAGTGGGTTCCCCTGAGCCACAGAGCGTTTGTATTCCTCATAAAAGGGGGCAGCTCCCTGAGAGGGAGGAGCAGGAGAGGCCTCTGTCCTCATGCTTCTAGGAACAGGTTGCACCTAATGCTGTTACAGACTGCATTTAGTCTGATGACCCTTACTCAAGGGGCCCAACCTTTTGGGTGTTTTTTTGTTGAGGGCGACCTCACTGAACATTCCTTATCAGTAATTGTCATTTGTGTAAGAATGTGGGTTTTGGAGGGAGGTGGCATCCTGTTGCAAAAGTTTTTTTCCAAGGATTTCTCTCAATCTGGACTATGCACAGAGGGCCACAGGAGGATGTGCCAAATGCCTGTTTGGCAGAGAGTAGCTAAAGATGATGTCTGTTAGCCAGGTGTGCTTTCTGTGCCACATATGAAAAATGCTCTCCGGGGAGTAGCTTTTTAGAAGTTGCTAAAATAGAAGAAGGTTGAGAGTTCATAAGCAGAACTAGAGGGGAAGTTCTTTGGCTTCTTGGGTTACTCAGAGTTGCTGGAGAGATTACTATGGGCATGTCTCTGTGTGTGTGTCAGGACCGAGTCTCTGAACCTTTCATCCTGAAACCATTCCCCAGCCACATAACTGCTACCTGCCCCTGGCAACCCTAGTGTGCAGAGGGCTTTGTACTCTGTTAATTGGCTTTTCTCCCTCTGCCCAGGTTTCTGCAGATGATATCCATTGTCAGTGGTTTCCAGCGTCTGCTAGGCTGATCCATGGTCACTTTCCGGGATGGCAGCAAGGTGACATCAGCTGAGGATGACCCTGACTGAAAGGCTGCGTGAGAAGATATCTCAGGCCTTCTACAACCATGGGCTGCTCTGTGCATCCTACCCCATCCCTATTATCCTTTTCACAGGACTCTGCATCTTAGCCTGCTGGTATGTTTCTGGGTTGCCCTGGATTTAGTGGGCCAGTGTCTTGGGACAGTAGTTTTCCTGACCTTAACTGCTATGGAGCCCTTGAATTCTGGGCTTTTTATGGAATGGGTACAACACTTCTTTTGTTTTGTTTTGTTTTGTTTGTAGTACTGGGGATTGAATATTGAATCCAAGGCCTTGTGCTTGCCCAGCAAGCACTTTACCACTGAGCTACATCCCCAGTGTCTTTTTATGCAGTGGGCACTTGAGCTTATTATAGCTACTGAGTGGAAAGCTCCAGTTCTGGGGTGTTTAGCCAATAAAATTAAAAAGTCCAGGCTGGCCCTGACTTTGTGATTCATGAGATTTATTCATGTCACTATCATTTATTCATGTCACTCTATCTCAAAATAATGTTCAGGTGGACACGATGGCACATGCCTACAATCCCAGCTACTCAGGAGATAAGGCAGAAGGATCACAAATTCAAGGCTAGACTCAACAACTTAGTGAGACCTTGTATCAAAATGAAAAATAAAAAGGGCTGGAATGTAGCTTAGTGATAGAGTATCCCTTCCCCTGGGTTAAATCCTCAGTTACTTCCCCCTCCCCCCGAAAAGTCTGGATATTTGTAAGAAACTCTGAGGTAATTTAAAAGCATGATCTTCTAATTTTTCTTCTTAACAGTGGCAGTTTCCTTTTAGTACCCGGTTAAGAGCAGGAACCTTCAAGTGCAAGGCCAAATCTATTTGAGCAGTTTCTTAGACACTCTCTTGCTGGCTAACTCCAGAGACTTGCTTCTCTACTCTTTAGTCATTTTCTTTTTTTCTTTTTTCTTTTTGGTATTGGGGATTGAACCCAAGGGTGCTTAACCACTGAGACATATCTCCAGACCTTTTTATATTTTATTTAGAGGCAGGGCCTTGCTAAGTTGCTGAGGCTGGCTTTGAAATTGCAATCGTCCTGTCTCAGCCTCCCGACTTACTGGGATTACAGGTGTGCGCCACTGCCTGGCTTCCTTCTGACCTCTTGCTGATCCTGGGGCTTGCTGTGTTGCTAAGGACTGTAGTGAGAGCTATAGATGCCCTTCATACCAACCTGTCTTTCTCAAGGCCTCTTGAAAGCCTGAAGACTGGCTGGCAGGGTTGTAAAAGGAGGGCTTGATACAAGATGATGCTAATGATCCTTTGCTCTAGAATACTGACAGCTATCTAGAGAGTACACCTTATTGTTCTTTCTTCTGGAAGAATCCTGGTTTCCAGATCATTGTGTATTGAGAGTATGTAGGTGTTGTCAGTGCTATGCTGGAAGGAGGCTCAGGACAGAGCTTCCAGTTCATTCTTGCTGCAGATGATCTCAAGTTTTCCTCTCATCAGCAGGAAGAAGGAAAGCATCATTCGTGGAGAATACCCTACTGGGTGACAGGTTGGTGCTTCAAGTATATAACAAAGATCTCACCTGTCCTCGGGGTAACCTTATGAAATAGTTCACTTGTACTTCCATTTAACCAAGGGCATTAGGAATGCAGAGATTTTTCCAGTCCACATAGCTGATAAATTGGAAAACTTGGGTTTAAAGCCAGGCACCCGTGGCTCTCAGTCACCCTGCCTCTCCTCACTGGCTCAGTGTATTTGTATTGGTATTTAAACTTTGCTAAATTGTGTTGTACAGAATGCAGTACTTATTGTGATATACTATAAGTGATGAATTAGGAGTGCTCTGGCAACCAGCTTTTGTTTTTTCATTTTTTTCCTGAGTTAATTGATACCTCTCAAACTTTCAAAGTCTTACTTTCTAGGGCTGGCCTATAGGTTAAGGTGGTTTCCAAACCTGAGCTAGCATCAGATTCACCTGAAGGACACATTAAACACAGATTGCTCAGCCTTACATCAGAGCTTCTAATTTCATCAGATCTGGGATGGGCCCAGAAATTTGCTTCTGAATGGTTCCCACACAAGGAAACACTGTGCCCCATCTTTCTTGAAAAACTTCTCTGACCTATATCACTCAGCTAAAGTATTTCCATTTTTCTTTTTTGCGGTGTTGGGCATCTGGGCTTTGTACATGTTGGGTAAGTGCTCTATCACTTGGCTAAATCCCCAGCCCAAATGTTTCCTCTTTTTATTCTAATTTCTGTGGCAGTACTCATGGTCTTTGTTACTCATGTTGCTTTCTGTTGAAGGAGGTTAAGTTGAAGAGATAGTTGTTATTCTCTTTTCCAAAGACAGCCCAAGCTACAGGAAAAGGCAAGGATGTTTCTTCTTTGCCGTTTGTCTTTTGGATCCTTAATGTAGTGACTGGGACCAGGCAGCTTCCTGGCAGCAGTGTAGCATGTGTGTAGCAGCTGTTGGGTACAGTTGGGTCTTATCTTTGATGAGTAATTTGGTATCATACAAGTGTCTCAGAATAGATTGTCCTTGGATATACAGCACAAGGGCCTCTGCTTCAAAAACTCCATGACATAGCCAAGGTCTTGAATATGGGGAAGACTTCCCCCACTTGGGATGAATTAGAATGGGATGGAGACTGGGCGCACCATGGCACATGCCTGTAATTCCAGCAACTGGGGAGGCTGAGGCAGGAGGATCACAAGATCCAGACTAGTCTCAGCAATGTAGTGACATCTTCTCATAGCAACTTAGTGAGACCCTGCATCAAAATAGAAAGTAAAAAGGGGCTGGACTGTAGCTCAGTGGTAAAGCATCCCTGGGTTCAAGCCCTGGTACTAGCCTCCCCCTCAAAAAAAAGAATGGGATGAAGGGTTGGGGAGTAGGCAGATGCAATAATGACACTGTTTAACTACCAGTACAGCTTAATTCCAGCTAAGTCGGACAGATGCCCACCTTCCATTTAGCAGCTGGCTGAACCCCTGTCCTGAGAGAGGGGGTGAGGCTCAGGCTTGGGATCATGGTAAGGAAGATTAGCCTTTATTGACCACCAGTTCTGTGCGTCCTCAGGTGCCATCACACATGGCAGGTAATTTATTTAGTGTCTAACATCCTTGGAGATGATTGTTTCCTCTAGTTCTTTGAAAGATGAGATTTACCTCCCAGAGCTAGGAAGTAGTAAGTGCCATAGCTTGCAGATATGGGTGGCTGATCCAGATACATCCTTTTTCCATTTCACCATGGGGAAGTGAACTTTGAGGGGTTCTGGTGCTGATACCTTTCATTTCAAGGAGTTTGCTCCTTGAGCAAGAGGCCTGAGAAAAGGGTCCCAGCTGTGGTGGCAGAAACAGGCAGAATCTGCCTAGGCAGAGAACTGAGGCTTTTTTTTTTTTTTTTTTTAATATTTTTAGTTGTTGATAGACCTTTATTTTATTCATTTATTTATATGTGGTGCTGAGAATCAAACCCAGTGCCTCACACGTGAGGCAAATGCTCTACCACTGAGCCACAACCTCAGCCCAGAACAGAGGCTTTTTAAGTACAGTGGTGACTATTCAACAGAAGCTGAAGAGAAAGCACAAAGGAGAGTTTACTTAAAGTGGTCAAATTCAGTGCAGAGACATAGTCTCTCCCTTCAAAACCCATCATGTTAGACTGGAAGTATAGCTCAGTGGTGAAGCACTTGCCTAGCATACCCAAGCCCTAGGTTAAGTCCCCAGTGCTGCAAAAGAACAAAACCAAAAACAACCCCTCCCATCTCAGCCCAGAGTCATTGGTTGGATAGTGTGCACAGCAGATGCAACATAGCCTTGGTACAGAGGGCGAAGATGAGAACAGCTGAGCCAAGCCCTGCAGGAAGAATAAGCAGCATTCTCTTGCCTTCTTTACTGATGATGGCAGATGATAAATTATTAAATCATAATCCACTGGTTCTGGGACTTTCTGGCCAGGAGACCAGAGACGCTGGACCCAGGATACAAGTCTCACTGTCACCTTCTGTCCTGGGAAACCTTCCTGTCCAGCGTGACTGTCTTTTGCCAGAGTCTCAGGTGCCCAGAGGAAACAGTGTGGATGTAGACAGTGTTTAGTAGTTTGGTTAGATATTCAAGTTCTGTTTAGTTGCTTTTTAGTCCTCTTGGGTTGAAAGATTTGTTCAGCTTGAGTCCAAAGGATCACCACACCTAATATCCCTGTTTGAATCCAGCAGCCACCAGAGCTGTAAAAATACTTTTGCTCAACCCTATTCACCACCACTGGGGCACCCCTAGAAATGAACAGAGCAGGAATAGAGGAGATGATGACTAGTACAGCTTAGGAATGTGCCCTTCTCCATCAGGCAGAGGACTCCAGGGAGCAGGGGCAGGTGTACATGGGAGCCAGACCTCTCTCAAATAGCGCTGAGGCTGTGTGACTTTCTTCTCTGAGCTGTTGTGGCTGTGGGGTTCAGTGACTGAGAGCTGAGGACACTACTTTAAATGACCTCAGTGCTGATGCTTGTGAGTGAGTTGCTGTTAGCTGTTCCACCTGTTTGGCCCCTAGCCGCTGTGCCTGCTACTTTCCTTTGGGAAAATCTGATGAAACTGGTAGCAAATGGGCGCTGTGGCAAGAGGTGTCTGTTTATATTTCCTAGAGGTTAGGGCCACTGGGACCCAAAGGGTGGCCCAGCAAGGCAGAGGGTGCTGTTGCTCTGGACCTGTCGTGGTGAATGGGAGTGCACCACAGTGTGAAAAAAGAGGGTGCCAAACTAGCTGGCCCTCCCCTGCCTGGCCCTGTGCAAGTCAGAGAACGAAGCTCATGGTGAGACAGGGTGGGTTTCAGCTTGGAGGGGAGCTTGGATGGCAAGGGCATGCAAAGCCTCCTAAAGGCTGGTAACCCTGCGAGTGCTTGAGAACACACTTGACCTCTCTCCACTCCTGTTTCTTTGCAGGAGAGTAGTACCGTCAGGCTGTGGCAGGCATCTCAGTTGTGGTGGCCTATGCTTCTCAACTCCCTTCTCTGTCCCCACCTCCTTCACGATTACCACGGTCCCTTTGGGTCACACACGGGGTTGTGTAACAGATTCCCTCTTTCTCTGCTGAAGTGGACACATTTATATGTTCTTTTCTTGAACAAGAAAGAAAAGGGAGTAAGTGAAGCCCCTTCTTTGACTGTGCTGTGATAAGCCACGCTGGATAGCTGATAATAAACTTTCAAAGCACCTTTTTTTTTTTTTTTTTTTTTTTGGTGGTATTTTGGTGGTACTTTTCTACTGCGCTCCATCTCCAGCTCTTTTTATTTTTTGTTTTTGTATAGTGTCTCACTGAATCACTGAGGCTGGCCTCAAACTTGTGATCCTCCTGCCTCAGCCTCCTAAGTAACTGGGATTATAGGTGTCCACCACCACACCCAGCTCAAAGTGCCTTTGACCTCTACCCTAAAGCCTGGACTTGAGAGGCCAATTGGCCAGTTCCCTGCAGCTGCTCCATGGCACTGACTCAACCTAAGCCAGAGTCTTTTCCTAAACAGAAGTTGCCCCCAGCTTCACAAGTCACCCTTGTCCCAGGATGGCAGAGCCACAGAGATGTCCATCTGGTGGACATCTTGGCCTCAGAGTCCTGTAGGAAACTGGAAATTTGCGGGAATACCCCTTCTAGTCTTTCAGTCTCTTGTGCCTAGTCCTGCATTGTTCTCCCCAGGAAAGAAAGAGAAAGAGCATCTCCCACCTTTGTCTCCAAGGTATCTGGTGTGACATCTCTGATAATTTCTGTGCTCACTGTCTCCATATGTCTTCAGTGAGTCCTGAGGATCCTATCATAGGTGAGTGGGGTGAGAATAGGAGGAGTATAGACCCAGTACCATCTGTATAACTTGTGGGATCAAGAGCAACATGGAAATGCAGGGCTACATATTCAAAAAGCAGGAGGAAAAACACTATTAAAAGTACTAAAACATACTTGGATGGAAGTTGATCAAAGGCCAAGATGTCCACCAGACATGCTGTGGCTCTGCCACCCTGGGACAAGGGTGACTGCCACCTCACCATGCCTCAAGGTGCAGCAAGTGTAAACATCTGGTCCAGGTATCCCTGCTTTGCACTCAGGCCCCTGCCAGAGGGTGGCAGCCCACATAGTACCTTAGCTGGGAGGGGAGGCCAGGGCCAGGGATGCAAGGGTCGGGGGTGGTGGTTGGGAACCTGACCCTGGGAGGAGGAATGACACAAGAACCTATATCTAAGCCCAGGCATGTGTCCCATTGTTCCATTGGACTTCACTTGCAATAACACGTTTCAGTGTGGACTTCCTCTGAGATGTGGGTTTGAGTTCAGGTAACTTATGTACAAAGTGAAACAACACTCACAGGGAGGTGGGTGGGCAATGAGATGGCAGGGAGGGTGCAGAAGCACCAGCAGCCTCTGAGAATGTCTTGGGTGCCCCTGTGGGAATAGGCTGTACAGGCCAAAGCAAAAAGGTGTGTGGCTAACGGAGACAAAGGGTACAAGTCATGACAGAGCAGGAGATAGGAGGGCTCTGGCACTAGTGGACTCTAAGCCACATGTAGAAGTTTGGACTTCAGTTCTAGATCTGATTAGGAGCCGAGGAGGTGATTTCAGGACTGGAGTCAGTGAGTCAAACTAGGCAGGTGAATGACTCTAGGTGAGAGTTGATGGTTGCTTGTTGTAAGAGGAAGCTATGGAGGTGGTGAGACATGGTTGGTTCGGGATGTGTCTTGAAGGTGAAGCCCTCAGGATTTTCTGAGAATAAGATGTGGGATGTAGGAGAAAGGAGTCAAGATCAAAGTGCTTGGCCTGAGCAGCTGGCGGAGCTGAGACAGGAAAGGCGGGAGTGGGGGGGTGTTAGAAAACTGCTCCGTTTCCTCTGCCCTGTAAGATCAGGGTGCACTGAGATATAATCTAGTTTTAGAAACAAGTTTTACAGAAGCGACATGGGGGTTGGTAGAAACTCCTGGATAGCTTCTTCCTTAAAAAATATCTTTGGTCTTTTTTTCTTATCTAGGGACAATAAGTGTTTCTGACATCTGAAAACTGCTTGACACTTTGCTGCCAGGCTTTCCTTTTGGAATGAGATCACTGTGGATCATGATTTTTCTCTTGCCTTTTACATTTCTGTGGAATCTTTTTCTTGATATTTTTATTTTGTCTATGTTAAAGGAATATATGTGTCTTAAAAATTTCAAATAAGTCAGCAACATAGTACAGGGCAGCATAGCATGATGTCAAGAGAACAGCTTAGGCCAGATTGCCTGTGTTCACATCCTGGTCTTGTCATTTTGTAGTGGGACATAGCTTCTGCAGGCCTCATTGGGTTGCAGGGAAGCTTAAGTGAGGAAGGCACTTAGACCAGTGACTGGCACAGAGTGGGTGCTCCATAAGAGAGGCCTTCATCATTGTGCAAGACAGAAACAGCAGGTCCACTGTGAGCGATAGGAGCCACACAGGGCAGGTATGGGTACTTTGACAACTTCTGGGAGGAGGGACCCCAGCCCAGTTGTTGGGGAACAGGGAAAGCCTTCCTGGAGAGAGAAATGCTATAGCTGAGGCCTTGAAACGTGTTGCCATTGAGCAAGAGTGGGCAGGAGTGTTCCTGTGGGTTCACAGTCTCAGAAGCAAGAAGGAACAGACCACGAGGAGTTATGTGGGCTTTAGGGCAAGGTTGGAGAAGGATTGAGCCATTTTAAGCTTTTCAAAACCTGTGGATGTCTAAAGGGGAATGAAGGGAAGAGATGGGGGATGGGAATAGGAGACAGTAGAATGAATCGGACATCACTTTCCCATGTTCACGTATGAATACACGACCAGTGTAACTCCACATCACATACAACCACAGGAATGGGAAGTTATACTCCATGTACGTATAATATATCAAAATACACTCTACTGTCATGTATAACTAAAAAGAACAAATGAAAAAACCTGTGGACTTGGAAGAGACTATCCTAGAATGTGGATTCTGAAGTGTGCTGCATTTCAGTCTCCTTCTGTTGGAGTGTGCAGACTCCTGGAATTCGTAGATGCTTTTAATATTTCAAGAAACAGATTGTGTTTACTGTAGTCAGTGTGCTTTTGAGCAGCATCTGTGTGGAAGATGAGTGCAGATGAAGAAAGTATATTGCTGCTTTTGTCATGCAGTGGAGCTGAAGCTCCAGCAGACTTAGCTCTGGCCCCAGCACCACCCAGGCCGGGCATTGAGCGGGGCTTTCCCTAGTAGAACCTCAGCAATGTCTAGAAACAGCCTTGCCCGCCTACCTCCAAGCAGCCAAGCCTCGGCTTTCGAAAGCAGTGAAAGAGAAGCAACTGCTCGTGTACAAGAGGAGTCTCAATAAGATTAAGGCTGATTTCTCCTCAGATGCCATAAAGTCAGAAAGCAGAGTGTTATTTAAAGTTCTCAAAGAAAAATACCATTAACCAAGAATTCTGTATTTCAGCCCGGCACGGTGGCGCATGCCTGTAATACCAGTTGGCTTGGGAGGCTGAGACAGGAGGGTTGCGGGTTCAAAGACAGCACAGAAACAGTGAGGTGCTAAGCAACTCAGTGAGACCCTGTCTCTACATAAAACACAAAATAGGGTTGGGGATGTGGCTCAGTGGTTGAGTGCCCCTGAGTTCAGTCCCCAGTACTAAAATAAATAAATAAACAAATAATTTTTGAAAAAGAATTCTGTATTTCACAAAATAATTCTTCAATCATAAAGAAGTTAAGACATTTCCAGATAAAAACAGAGACTCCCTTATCAGTTGCCCTATAAAGAAAGCTAAAGGAAGCGTCAGACTAAAATGAAAGGACACTGAACAATAGTTGGAAACCATAAGGGAAAATAAGGAACACTGACTGGTAAAGGTAACCAGCATTACAGTACTTTTGATTTGCTTTGTAACTTCTTTTTCCTTCATGATTAAAAAGGCATTATTGCATTAAGCAATGATTATAAATCAATGTTAGTGTGCAGAGAATGTATAAGGATGTAATCTGATGATAATGATATGAGGGGAGAAGGATGAATATGTATAAGAGCAGAATGTTTTATACTATTAAAAATAAGCAATGGGAGCCGGGCGCGGTGGCGCACGCTTGTAATCCCAGCACTTTGGGAGGCTGAGACAGGAGAATCGTGAGTTCAAAGCCAGCTTCAGCAATGGCGAGGCGCTAAGCAACTCAGTGAGACCCTGTGTCTACATAAAACACAAAATAGGGCTGGGGATGCGGCTCAGTGGTCCAGTCAAATGCCCCTGAGTTCAATCCCTGGTACCAAAAAAAAAGAAAGAAAATAAGTTCTTCAGGTTTCAGGTTGCTTTGTCTTCAAGTTCACTGGTATTTTCTTTTGTCTGCTCAGATCTGCTATTGAACCTCTCTATGACAGCATTATTCATAGTACATCATTATAAACTTAAGATATTAATTGTAATTTCCAAGAGAATAGAATCAAATGGCACACTACCAAAAAAACAAAACAAAAGAAAAAACAAGTCTTAGATGAACTGAGGAACAAAAAACATAAGGCATACAGAAAACAACTGAATGGCAGAAGTAGATCCTTTATCAGTAATCATATTAAATGAAATAGATTAAGATAGCCTATTAAAAGACAGGATTAGCAGATTAGATCAAAAAAATAAGGTCCATCTATATACTGTCTACAAAATACTTAAGAGTTGGATATGGGGCTGGGGTTATGGCTCAGTGGTAGAGCACTTGCCCTGCATGTGTGAGGTACTGGGTTTGATCCTCAGCACCACATAAAATAAATAAAGATATTGTGTCCATCTACAACTAAAAAAAAAAAAAAAAAAAAAAAAAAAAAAAAAAGGTTGGGTATGGTGGCACATTCCTATAACCCCACATACTCAGGAGACTGAGGTGGGAGGATTACAAGCTTGACAAGATCCTGTCTCAAAATTAAAAAAAATGTCTGGGAGCCCAGTACCATGGCACATTCCTATGATCCCAGCGGCTCAACAAGCCGAAGTAGGAGAATTGTGAGTTCAAAGCCAACCTCAGTAATTTAGCGGAGTCCTTAAGCAATTTTGCAAGACCCTGTCTCAAAATAAAAAGAATACAAAGGGCTGGGGGTGTGGCTCAGTGGTAAAGGGACCCTGTTCAATCCTGGTGCCAAAATAAAGCAAAAGACAATGGGCTAAAGAAATCCCGGAAGGGAAATTAGAAAATACCTTGACATGATGAAAATAAGACCCCAATACACTAAAACTAATGGAATATAGTGAAACAGTAGAGGGAAATAGATAACTATAAATAGATAGGTAGGGAAAGGACTTGGGCCTCATATCAAAAATATAAAGAATGAGAAGTCAACCAAGAAAAGACAGTTAATTAAAAATCATCAATAGGAGGAGGCGTGGGGAGCAAACACTCCCTTCCTGGGCCACAGTCCTGTCCCGGGGGCACTGCTGACTTCAGTCTCCTCGCGCTGGCAGGAAAACGCCTGGACCTGACAGGAAGCAGTCTTTTGAAAACCTGCTTTTGTGGAGCTGGAGGGTGATGCTCAGTGGTAAAGCAGGCACTTAGCATCCACAAGGCCCTGGTTTCCATCCCCAGCACCCAAAAAAGGAAAAAATAGGGGCTGGGGTTATGGCACAGTGGTAGCGTGCTTGCCTAGCATGCGTGAGACACTGGGTTCGATCCTCTGCACCACATAAAAATAAAATAAAGATACTCTGTCCACCTACAACTAAAAAAATAAATATTAAAAAAAAAAGGAAAAAATAGCAAACTGCTAATGGAACAAAGCATATGTGCACACAGACTGAGTGTTAGACCAGGGAGATGTGACACTGAGGGGCTACAGGGACCCTGCACTGAGGGAGAACAACAAGCCTACGGGTCCTGATGGGTGGAGGTAGCTCAGAAAGGAGATAACCCCCTACGGTGACTAGATGAGCCTATGGGACCCCATTGACTGGGTGACCAGACAGGCATAAATAGGGATATGAAGATCGGGTTAACACTGAGTGTCTGGCAAGTCCACATGTAGCCTGGACATATGACCCTAATTCATAGGTTCTGAATTGTTTTGGGTAAACTCTTGGGTGTGGCCTAAAGTCTTCCTCTGCTTGGGGTTGTGCCTCCTTGGAGTCTGTCTGCTCTCCTTCCCCCTTCTCTCACTTCAGTGTGTCCTTCTACTCTACTGCCCACTCTAATAGAATGTAAATGTTTCCCTTGTTTTTTGTTTTTGTTTTTTTTTAATATTTTTTAGTTGTTAATGGATCTTTTAATTTATTTATTTATATGTGGTGCTGAGGATCGAACCCAGGGTCTCACATATGCCAGGCAAGCGCTCTACCACTGAACCACAACCCCAGTCCCTCCCTCGTTTTTTATTGGTGCATTATAGTTAGAATGTAAATTTAAAGAGAGCAAAGATTCCTCCTGTCTTGTTCACCTCTGGGCCTTGTACAATGTCTGGTCCTGTGTTGATGCTCAAATATTTGTTGAATGAATGACTACTGAAGAAAACCACCGGGTTACTGGCGCCCAGTCTTGGTAACACAGCTCCCAGAACTGGCCAAATAAGATGTTCAAAAAAGGAGCAACAGAATACTTGCTTTGGCAGCACACACACTAAAATTGGAATGATCCAGAGAAGATTACCATGGCCCCTGTGCAAGGATGACACGCAAATTCATGAAGCATTTCATATTTTTATCCCACTCCTGGGTATATATCCAAAGGACTTAAAATCAGCATACAACAGTGATGCAGCCACATCAGTGTGTGTTTGTTTTTTTTTGGGGGGGTGGGGATACTGGGGATTGAACTCAGGGGCACTCAACCACTGAGCCACATCCCCAGCCCTATTTTGTGTTTTATGTAGAGACAGGGTCTCACTGAGTTGCTTAGCGCCTCGCCATTGCTGAGGCTGGCTTTGAACTCGCGATTCTCTTGTCTCAGCTTCCCTAAGTGCTGGGATTACAGGCTTGAGCCACCGCGCCTGGCTACACATCAGTGTTTTAAAAAAAATTTTTTTTTGTAGTTGTGTATGGATAGAACCTTTATTTTATTTATTTTTTATGTGGTGCTGAGGATTGAACTCAGTGCCTCACACATGCTGGCAAGCACTCTACCACTGAGCTACAGCCCCAGCCCCCACATCAATGTTTATAGCAGCTCAATTCACAATAGCTAAGCTATGGAACTAACCTAGATACCCTTCAACAGATGAATGGATAAATAAAATGTGGTATATATACACAATGGAGTATTACTCAGCCATAAAAAGAATGGCTTTATGACTTTTTGCCTGTAAATGGATGAATCTGAAGACTCTCATACTAAGTGAAATAAGCCAATCCCCCCCAAAAAAACCAAAGGTTGAATGTTCTCTCCGATATGCAGGTGCTAACACACAACAGGGTGTTGGCGGTGGGGAGGGGAATAGAAGTTCAGTGGATTAGACAAAAGGGATGAAGGGAGCAGAGGGAGGATGGGAATAGGAAAGAGTGGAATGAATTGGACATAACTTTCCTATGTACATACATGAATACACCACATTGAATCTCTACATCATGTACAACCACAAGAATGTGATCCTAATTAGAATAAGTTATACTCCATGTAGGTATAGTATGTCAAAACAGACTCTACTATCATGTTTATCTCAAAAGAATAAAAATAACAAAAAGCAGATCACACTTTGATCCCTTTGCCAAGGGAATTTCATTTTGACCATTTGCCTCCCCTAAGTTGGACATATCCTAGCTTGTAGGGTGATAGCTAAAGGGGAAATGTTAATGTCTACTGCTTTTTTAACCCAATGTAAACAGGTTTTCACATTCCCCAAAGATGCTTTCATGTTGTATTAATCTCCAGTTCCATTTGAAGAGGACAGAGTTTGAAGCTGACTGCTTGAGTTAAAAACCTGGCTAAGTTAATTGACTCAGCTGGGTGATCTTCAACCAGTGATTTAATCATTCTGTGCCTCATCTGTCAAATGGGTATTATAATAGCAAACACCTCCCAGGGAGAAGTATTTTTAGAGCTAATATACATGAAGTGCTTACATTAGTTCCTGGTGCATAAAAGTATCATGTAAGAGTTTCCCATTATTATTGTTCAACCTCTCTCTGGGCTTCTACTTCCATCGCCTAAAACAAGAGCAGATTCCAAAATACATATGCATATTCTAAAAGGAGAACAAAATCTGACCACATCCTGTGATCACTATGCAAACTTGATAGTCACAGCATAAGTTAATTCTTATCACATTCTATCATAATTGTTTAAAAGAATCTTCCTTCCTAATCAGAGCATCTTGGAGACAAACTATAGTGGTTTTTTTTGTTGTTGTTTTTGTTTTTGGTAGTGCTGGGGATTGAACCCAGGGCCTTGTGCATGCAAGGTAAGCACTCTCCCTACTGAGCTATATCCCCAGTCCTTATAGTGTTATTTTTTGTATTCCCTGTGCCCAGCATATAGTACATACTTAATGTTTTCTAAGTGTAGGTGGGTAGAGATGAGAAGAAGCCAGAGAAAAGTGAAAAAAAATTTTTTTTTTGGTACCAGGGATTGAACTCAGGGGCACTCAACCACTGAGCCACATCCCCAGCCCTATTTTGTGTTTTATGTAGAGACAGGGTCTCACTGAGTTGCTTAGCGCCTCGCCATTGCTGAGGCTGGCTTTGAACTCGCGGTTCTCCTGTCTCAATCTCCCAAAGTGCTGAGATTACAGGCGTTTGCCACTGCGCCTAGTAAAAATTTATTTTAGTGATAGCAAGGAAATGATATAATTATTTTCTGATATGAATGTCATAAGTATATTTAAAGTTTAAAAATTTTGTCAAAAGACTTGAAGAGGTATTTCACAGAAGAGACCAAGTGGCCAGTGAGCTTATGAACAATTTTTAGCATTGTTTCTTCTTAGGAAAATATACATTTAAACCACAGTGAGACTAAAGGTGCAGCTTAGCGATGAAGTGCTTGCCTCACATGTACCAAGCTCTAGGTTCACTGCCTAGCACTGAAAAGACCCAGAGATGCCACTATCTTCTCCAACTCATGGGTAAAACTAATTGGACTGACAGTATTAAGTGGTAGCAAGGATTTGGAGCAACTGGCCCTATCACACTGATGATGCTGGGAACATACTTGTACAATTGCTTTGGAAAACTTTGGTGGTGTCTTAAGCTAACCATGTACATGGCAGGACTCAGAAACCATCTTAGGGGCAGACCAAGCAGAAATCAGAACTATGGCCTCTAAAAGCTGTATATAAGCATGATCATAATAGCTTTGTACTTAATAGCTCAAACTGGAAACAATAAAGTGTTTCTTGACAGTGAAACAGAAAAATGCACTATAATATATTCATTCAGTGGAATTGTACATATATATGAAAATGGTCTATGGTGTATGTCAGTATGGAGGAATCTAGCAATGAATTGAGTGAAAGCAGCCAATCACAAATGAATATATAAGTAGAATGGATTATTTCATTTATGCGACATTGAAAAATAGACAAAACTGGGGCTGAGGCTGTAGCTCGGTGGTAAAGCAGGTGCTTGGCATACAAGATTTGTGCATTGAATTATATACAAGTTATTTGTGAATTTTAAAAAGATTTTGTTTATTTGTGAGACTTAAAACAAAATGCACATCTGTTTGTTAAAACAAGGCCAGTTGTTTTTGTTTTGTTTTGTTTGTGTGTGTGTGTGTGTGTGTTTGGTACCAGAGATTGAACCAGGGGTGCTTTACCACCAAGCCATATCCCTAGCCCTTTTTTGTATTTTATTTAGAGACAGGGTCTCCCTGAGTTACTTAGGGCCTTGCTAAGTTGCTGAGGCTGGCTTTGAACTCCCGATCCTCCTGCCTCAGCCTCGGAGCTGCTGGGATTACAGATGTGTGCTACAGAGGCTTGGGCACAAGGCCAGTTTCTAATGTGCATAAGATGTGTCCACTTGGTCTGGTGTAACCCACATCCTTGGTGTGTTATACACAATTGTCGCGGTCTGTCCCTTTAAGGGGAGCAGTTGCTCAGCCATCTGAATCAGAATCCATCAGAATTTTTATCCCCCCACTTTATTAAGTGTAATATGACACGGTTTTTTGTTTTGTTTTGTTTTAAATTTGTTTTTAGTGTCTGAGAACACTTAACCAGTCTATCAATTGCACTTCCTTGTAAGCTTCAGTATGTTTGGACAACCTGGCCTAGATGACTTCTGAGTTTCCGCCCTGAGATTTGGCGATTCGGGTATTTTATGTGTGTGTGTGGTCCTCCTGGCAGCGAGAACTTCTTGCCGCTGCTGTGGTCCCTGTGTGCTGTGGTCCCTGTGTCGCAGCAGACTCCGCCTGCTGAACAGCCTCACTCCTCTCTCCTTTCGTTTCATCCCAGCTACCCACTGCTGAAGCTCCCCCTGCCGGGAACAGGACCTGTGGAGTTCTCCACTCCTGTGAAGGATTACTCGCCCCCGCCCTTGGACTCTGACCGCAAACAAGGAGAGCCCAGCGAGCGGCCAGAGTGGGTAGGTGCTCCGCGCGCCCCTGGGGAGAGCGCGGGCTGGCCGCTGATTGGCGTTCCACAAGCCAGAGCCAGAGTGGTCAGCCTGGGACTCGTGCATTCACGTACCTGAACAGATTTATGAAGGCATCAGAGACATTTAGTTATACATTTAATGAATAACCTTTATTCAAAGAAAGAATAACCTTTATTCTGCATCCAAATGACGCAGACGTGTGACTGTCCTAGAAGAACTGGCATCTGTGGTCAACCTAGTGATAGCCAGCTGGGGCTGGGTTCATAACTGGGCTGCTTACACTGGGGCAGGTGTCAGATGACAGGCCATCCGCTCCTTCCCCTTGGGTGGTCATGAGAACAGCTGAGCTTCGCTGAGTGTTCAATCATCAGAATCCCCATGCTGTTTAATATTTGCAGTGTGCACCTAATTTTTTCAGATGTGTTAGGTTCTACTTTATCCTCATGATCTAGTCAGGTAAAAAGTGCAGGGTTTTTAAAATCTTTTTTTGCAAAAGGTGGTCAAGTGCTTCAGTTATTTGGTTCACACAGACCAACACTGGCTTGGAACTCTCAGGTCTTCTGACCCCAGCCTACTGCTTTTTCTGGGCTGTGCTGTTCTCCAGTGACTGTTTCTGGGCTCAGCACTCATGTATATGAGAAAAAAACAGTCTCTCCAGTTAAGCTTAAACTGGGGACCTGACTTACTGTAACCCTGCTCTCATCATTTGGAACATAAACTAGCTTGAGTCGCTCATCCCTGGATGTTTTTCCTGCCGTGTAATGGACAGTGTGCCTGTCCTTATGTTGTGCTTTGGTTGGTGCCGGACTTGCTGAAACTCTTGAGCAGGTAAAGCAAATTTCAGGGAAAAGAGCTCTCCCACCTCTGACAGTGACGGTACCTTTCTACCCATTTTCTTTCTTTTTTTTTTTGGTACTGGAGATTGAACTCAGGAGCACCCGACCACTGAGCCACATCCCCAGCCCTATTTTGTGTTTTATGTAGAGACAGGGTCTCACTGAGTTGCTCTGTGCCTCGCTGTTGCTGAGGCTGGCTTTGAACTCGCCATTCTCCTGTCTCAGCCTCACTAAGTGCTGGGATTACAGGCTTGCACCACCGCGCCCGGCTTCTACCCATTTTCTTTTTGGTTTAATGTAGCAGCCAAGTAACTTACTGTGAATTTTACTGTTGCTGAAATAGAGGCATATCTGGTGGCTCAGTGTCCACTGCCCATGGTGTCAATAGGAAGTACACAACCCTGGCTTGGGGGCTCTGCCTGTGAAGGTCAGAGGGAGCATGGTCTGATGCTGGTAGAAATCATTTCTATGGCAGCCTGTGGCTTCATGTCCCAGCCTGACCATTGGTTCACCGTGAGACCTTCTTGGTTCAAAACTCTCACTTTCGTTGACCTCGTAATGTAGTTTTGCTCTATAATGGAACTGCTTGTTCCTAGGTCCTAACAGGTTAGTCTTCTGTCTGTGGATGTTTCTTGGCTGGTAGAGTTCATTGGGCCTCACAGTGAGGGACAGATGTTTAACAAGATCCCTGTGTGTGTGTGTGTGGGGGGGGGGTTGCAAGCTTTTACCTCAGTGACCTTCGTTGGCCTGGGATGATGACAGTGAGTGGTTATGTAGTGTAACTTGAGGGTTCTGGAATCAGAAGTGTGATTTCTTTCTTACTGATCGGAGCCCCCAGTTCCCTGTAGGATGGAGAAGGAGACACAGGCCTCTGTGCAGTCTACTGGTATCATATGGCTCAGTGGTCAGTTACCTCACCTCCATTGATTGTCCATGATACAAATACAGGCAGTGAAACTGGAGTGGTAGGGGCTGTTTTAGTTATGAGGAACAGAAAACCCAAACCAGAGTGAGTGAAAGGGGGATAGTTCGCCTCCTGTAACTTGTAGCAGGGGCAGGGCTGCCTTTAAGCACTTCATGGCTTGGGCCTCTCAGCTTTGCCTTCTCTGGGTCAGCTTTACTCTTATTCCTTCCAACAGAGGCTCTAGGATGAGAGGGTGATGCCCTCTGACATCTGTCACTCCTTTGATGGTCAGCGTTGATTCAGCTTTTATCTGGCTGGCTAGACCAGTGTCCCCTCCTCTCTCACTGCCTTATGTGTGTCCCTCCTGAAGCTGTGTGCTCAGTGGACGAGGACGACCTTCTGTGATAAAGGAGGACCATTGCTCAGTGAGTGATTGAGTAGCTGTGTTTCCCTGCTAGAGCCTCCAAACAAGCCCTCAAGGTCTAACAGTGGCTCTAAGAGCTTCAGCCCTGTTTTTGTGAGGTGTTGGGTAGAACCCAGAGACTCTTGGATGCGAGGCAAGTGCTCCGCCACTCAGCAGCACCTGGCCTTCCAATCCAGTGGAGGCAAGGGAGTCCAGCTGGCTCTGAATGGGGTCAGCTGCCCACTCCACCGCCAGACGCTGTTGGCAAAGGTGGATGCTTTGTTGTCAGCATCATCGCCTGGCTGAGAAGGGGAGGAGGAGGCTTCCAGAGGGAAAGTAGGGGTGAGGGCAGCACCTGCAGGCACACCAAGGCACCGGGGTCCTCTCCTCCCTCCCTTCATCTGCTCAGCACTGCCTTTGCCTGTCTGTGGTGTGCCCACAGGATGTTGGGGACAGCTAGAGGCCCACTGTCCTTTAGGAGATCCTGTTCAGGCTGGGAAGAGAAGACAGTTTTCTTTAAAGTTTAAAATAAATATATGTTAAAGAGGTATAGGCACCGATTGAAAGTATTCCTAGTGGTCAATGCTAGAACAGTTTTTGCCAAAAAAAAAAAAATATATATATATATATATATATATGGGGGGGGAATATATATATTTGTACACCCAAATTATAAAATAAATATCCTTAAATCCATCCTGAATTCATTTGATTAACTAAATGAATAAATGGAGGACAATAGATTAATCTCCTAGGTAAAAAAAAAAATGTAAATAATTCATGTAGATATTCCTCCCTCAAAAAAGTCAAATGTAACTCCCCACTTCCAGATATAGACTGTGCCTAGTGACTACCTTCCAAAGAGTACAGTACTGGTCCACGCCTGCCATCCCAGTAGCTTGGGAGACAGTTGCAAGTTTGAGGCTGGCGTTGGTAACGTAGACCCTATTTCAAAATAAAAAGTACTGGGGCTGTAAAAAGTACTACCCTTAGGTTTAGTCCCCAGTACAAAAAAGAAAAAAGAGTATAGTATGGCGAGGGGGGAAGAGTGACTCAGTGGAGAAACCTGAAACCTGACAGATATGTTCTTTAAACTGATAGAGGCTGGGCTGGGATTGTGGCTTGGTGGTAGAGCGCTTGCCTTGCACGTGTGAGGCACTGGATTTGATACTCAGTACTACATAAAAACAAGTAAAATAAAGGTATTGTGTCCATCCACAACTAGAAAAAAATATATTAAAAAAATAAATAAAGTGACAGAGGTTAACCACAGTAATGAGTCGTGCCAGTGGTATGTGCTTTTGATCTGTGAAGAGGAGGGCACTTTACCTCTGGAGTCTTCCTCCCCCAAACCTATAACTCTAGTCTAATAATTAAAATATCAAAAAAATCCCAGTTGAGGTGCACTCTGCAAAATACCTGACCAGCACTCCTCAAAACAGCAGGGTAGCTGGGTGTGGTGGCTCACACCTGTAATCCCAGCAAAAACTAGAGGCTAAGGCAGGGGGATAGGAAGTTCAAAGACAACCTCAGCAACCTAGCCAGGCCCTAAGCAACTTAGACCCTGTTTCAAAATAAAATATAAAAGGGGCTGGGGAGGGGCTGGGATTGTAGCTCAGTGGTAGAGCACTTGCCTTGCATGCGTGAGGCCCTGGGTTCGATCCTCAGCACCACATACAAAGCAATAAAATAAAGACATTGTGTCCATCTACAACTAAAAAAAAAAAAAAGGGCTGGGGAGCCGGACGTGGTGGTGCACACCTATAATCTCAGCACTTTGGGAGGCTGAGACCAGAGAATCGCAAGTTCAAAGCCATCCTCAGTAATGGCAAGGCGCTAAGCAACTCAGTGAGACCCTGTCTCTCCATAAAACACAAAATAGGGTTGGGGATGTGGCTCAGTGGTCAAGTGCCCTTGAGATCAATCCCCAACACCAAAAAGAAAAGGAACTGGGATATGGCTCAGTGGATAAGCACCTTTGAGTTCAATCCCTGGTACTAAAGGGGGGAAAATATGTATCAAAAGCAGGAAAGTTGAGGCTGAGACAGGAGAATCATGAGTTCAAAGCCATCCTCAGCAATGGCGAGGCACTAAGCAACTCAGTGAGACCCTGTCTCTAAATAAACACAAAGTAGGGCTGGGGATGTGGCTCAGTGGTTGAGAACCCCTGAGTTCAATCCTTGGTACCAAAAAAAAAAAAAAAAACAAAAACAAAAACCAGAAAGTCTGAGAAACTGTCATAAACTAAGAGAAACTTCAGGAGATGTGACAACTAAATATAATACAGTATCCTGGATAGGATCCCAAAAAACAAAAAGGACATTAGGCAAAAATAAGGAAATCTGAATACACTAGGAAGACTAGAGATCAAGCATTTTTTTTTTTTTTTTTGTACTGAAGATTGAACCCAGGGGTGCTGTACCTACCACTGAGCTACGTCTCCAGCACCACTCCCTTTTAAAAATATTTTTTAGTTGTAGACAGACACAATACCTTTATTTATTTATTTTATGTGGTGCTGAGGATCGAACCCAGTGCCTCACACATGCGAGGCAAGGGCTCTACCACTGAGCCACGACCCCAGCCTCGTCTCCAGCCCTTTTTATCTTTTATTTTCAGGCAAGGTCTTGTTAAGTTGCCTGTGCTGGCCTCTTGTGATCTTCCTGCCTCAGCCTCACAAGTGGCTAGGATTACAGGCGTGCACCACTGCGCCTGGCTTTCCAAATTTATTTTTAAAATTTCATATATTAAGTTTCAGTTTTTGTGCCATGAAGTTCTTGGTATGATCAGTTGTTCAGTTTGTGTTTAAGCTATTCTGATAGATGTATAGAGAAATATCATTGTGGTTTTAATTTGCATTTCCCAGATTACTAGTGATGTTGGTCACTTTTCAAGGGAATGTTGTACTTTGCTGTCTTCACTTTGTGTTGCGTGTTTAACTGTTTGGCCCTTTCGTATTGAGTTGCTTTCTTTTCATGCGGTTGTGGGTCTGTGTGCTGTTGGGGGGGTCTCTTCTCCTTTGCTGAGGGGCTCCTCCCCAGGGTTGGTTGGGGTGGCAGCCTGCAGTTGCACCCCTTTGCTCTTCCAGAAAGGTCTCTAATTGACCCTGCCAGGTCCTTGTGCAGAGTTTGGCCTGCTCTGTGTAGGATTTAAGGGCCTTCTGGGGCTGGGAAAAGGTAGTTCCCCCTGGGCAGAGGGCAGGTTTTCCCAGAGGAAGGGAAAAGCAAAGCAAAAACACTAGAGACTTTGTGACCTTGGGCAAATTGCCTAATGCTTTTTTGCCTTGGTTTCCACAATCATAAAATGTGGACAATAATTATACCTACATTAAATATTGTCACAAGGATTAAGTGAAGGAATGCACAGGCTTAGCCCAGCGCCTGCCCATCGTTTGCATTCAGTACCTGTTTGTGGCTGTCACCGTCTTTGATTAGGTCTGGCTGGCCAGAGCAGAGGTGAAGAAGGAAGTTCACTTACTGGGACCACCCTGCAGTGTGACTAGTGTGACCAGGCTCAGGGCTGCTCTTTCCAGGAGCCCTTCTTGGCTCTCACCAAGTGCGCTGCTTCTCTCTGCTCTGTTGTGTTTCATTCAGATTTACAGACGCCTGTGTTTTACACACAATGAATGCTCTAGAAAGGTTTCTTTTTTATTGGTGAATTATAGTTGTACATAATAGTGGGATTTGTTGTTACATATTCAGGAAAGCTTTCTTATTGAGTAAAGAAATGGCAGGCTTGTTGAGACAGTGAGTCTGCAGATTTTCTTGGAGCCTGGTAGGTGGTAAGGTAGGTGGGACCAAGTTGAATTTGAGCTGATGAGTTTAAACTCTAAATCTGTGGGCAGAGGAAGCTGTTCCCTTAGAGGCAAGGCTGCTTGTGCCATAGGTAAGAAGATTGATCTTATTGAAGACCAAGATGACTGTGCTTAGAACACCAGATTATTTTCATAGGTTTAAGGGGTAACATTTCAGCCAGAAATTTATTTTGGTTGATACTCAGTGATCTGGTGAGGTCTGAGAGTTTACTCTCATTTCCCTGAGTGAATCAGGAAGGGACTGAGGCTCAGGGAATCCAGAGACCCTTGCCCGAGGCACCCAGCCAGGGAGTAGTGGAGCTAGAATTTGAACTCAGGTGGGTCTTCTGAGCCTGTTCTTCCCCTTATATCCCCTCATCCACCCAGGGGAGAGGACAAGAATTGGAGCCCTCTTCTCCAGAAGAGCAGAGCCATAGGAATCCTCTATACTGAGTTCTGAAGGGGACTGTAGGTGGGTCAGTGTAAACGTAAAATACCTGGAGTTGGTAGCTCTGTTTAAATGTGAAGGAAGAATTATATTTAAAATAGAAATGTAAAATAATTTCTTGCTGGACGTGGTGGTGCACGCCTGTAATCCTAGCGGCTGGGGAAGGAAGCAGGAAAATCATGAGTTCAAAGCCAGCCTCGGCAATGGTGAGGTGCTAAGCAATTCAGTGAGACCCTGTCTCTAAATAAAACACAAAATAGGGCTGGGGATGTGGCTCAGTGGTCGAGTACCCCTGA
The DNA here is from genome assembly GCA_004024805.1 of Geosciurus inauris. Classification (NCBI taxonomy): domain Eukaryota; kingdom Metazoa; phylum Chordata; class Mammalia; order Rodentia; family Sciuridae; genus Geosciurus; species Geosciurus inauris. The sequence goes on from PVHX01003344.1 coordinate 70,456, forward strand.
GTTGGATCCCCTGTAACCACCCCTGCCAAAAAAAGAATAGAATTTATTTATTTATTTATTTATTTATTTATTTATTTATTGGTACTGGGGATTGAACCCAGGGTACTTTTCCACTGTGCACTGAGTTACATCCCTAGCCTTTTTTTTTTTTTGGTACCTGGGATTGAACTCAGGGGCACTCGACCACTGAGCCACATGCCCAGCCCTATTTTGTGTTTTATGTAGAGACAGGGTCTCACTGAGTTGCTTAGCACCTCACCATTGCTGAGGCTGGCTTCGAACTCGCTATTCTCCTGTCTCAGCCTCCTGAGTTGCTGGGATTACACATGTGAGCTACCACACCCAGAAAATAGAAAAATAAAAATTTACCACACCTAGAAAATAAAATTTTAGGACATACCCTGAGGTCTCCTGCACTGTTCTGGCTCCCTTAGTCCAGCCTATCATGGAAACCTGAAATTTACATGAAGCCCCGCCTGGCAGGTCCACAGGGGTAGCAGTTTGTTGCACTCTGGGCTTCCGGGACTAGTGTGGCAGTGTCTGTGGTGGCTGCCTGAACTCAGACACAGACTTCCTTAGAAACCCTGAGCAGGGGCTTCATGCTCTGAATGATGGTGGCCAGAGAGACCCTGCTGGCCCCCAGGACCTCAGTTCCTCCCCCATGCTGCTCTTGCTGGGCCTGTTTCCATGGCCTAGTCTCCATGAGCACTGACAGTATTCAGAACTGCTCAGAGAGGTTGGCTGTAGAGGAAAAAACAGCCTTGAGAGTCCCAGCCCTGGGTTTTAATCCTGCCTCTGCTTGCTGTCAGCTGTGTGACCTTGGATACATCTTTTATCTCTGAGCCTGGGCTTTCTTATCTGGGTCCTTGAGGTCAGTAATCTCCAGAGCTCAACTGGGGAAAGCTCTGCCTCCACGCTCACTCACAGGGCTGGCTGTCTGCAGGTCCTTGCAGGCTATTGAGCGGGGGACTTAGTTCTTCCTCACTGGGTGTCAGATAAAGGTCCCTGGTTCCTTGCTCACAATATGGCATCTGATTTCATCAGAGAAGTGGTTCCAAAGTTGGAGCAGATGGAGGGGATTAGTCATAGTGTTTTGTAACCTAATCTTAAAAGTGACATTACTGTGGTATATTGTTTGTCAGAAGCATATCAGTAACTTCAGCCTGCTGTTAAAGGGATAGGATCACACAAGGGCATGAACTGCAGGAGGCACGGTTTACTGGGGGCATTTAGAAGGCTGGCCTGCACTGCCCCCATCTAGTCATAAGTGTCCTCTTTTTTTGTTTTGGTATTGGGGATTGAACCCAGAGCACCTGACCACTGATCTACATCTCAGCCCTTTTTATTTTTTTATTTTGAGGCAGGGTCTCACTAAATAACTGAGAGTTTTGCTAAGTTGCTGAGACTGGCCTTGAACTTGGGAACCTCCTGCCTCAGTTTCCCAAGTTACAGGGGTTACAGGCATGCACTGCCACGCACAGCTCAGGAACCCCTTTCTGCATAGGATGCCTGGGTTCCATTGGTCCTTATGTGCCTCCTTCATCCTGCATTTAGGACACTGTATTTCATCTGTGTCCATGTCTGTTTCTCACTTGAGTGTCAGGTAGGGACAGTGAGTGGGGGCCCTGCCACATCTTCACTGCCATTTCAGAGCCTCCCTACTTCCACCCACCAGCATCTGCCTCTCACTCTCAGAGGATCTTAGGTACAGAGGCATGAGGTGCTTGAGAATTCATGCCCCCAGGAACAGTCCTCAACCCATAAGTGTGGGAGCCCATGGGTAATCCCTCTAATTCTTGTTCCTCAGGTATCCACAGAGGTTACTTGATCAACACCTCAGGTTTTGTTTTGTTTTTTTTCCTGTGGGGAGGGGGCAGTGTGCTTGAGATGAAACCCAGGGCTCTTTAGCACTGAGTGACACCCCCCACTCTTTGTTTTTGAGTCAAGGTCTCACCAAGCTGCCCATGCTGGCCTTGAATTTATGATCCTCCTGCCTCAGCCTCCTAAGGGACAGGGGTTACAGGTGTGCACCACTGTGCCTGGCTCTTAACACACTCTGTCAGCTGCTTCCCTTCCCTGTTTCCTACACTGCCCAGGTATTCATCTTAGGGTCTACTTTTACTAAGATAGTGACGAGAGCTAAGCCAATGCCTATGGGAAAAAACCACCACAAGAGATTTTTTTTTTCTGGTACTGGAAATTGAACCCAGGGGTGCTTTACCATTGAGCTATATCCCCAGTGCTTTTTATTTTTGAAGCTGAGACAGAGTTTCGCTAAGTACCCAAGCTGGCCTTGAACTTGTATGATCCTCCAGCCTCAGTCTCCTGAGTCTCTGGGATTATTGGGCATGCACCAACGTGCACAGCCATAAGAGAATTTTGATACCCAGAAGAGGGAACTTACAGGCACATATGTTGGATGACAAGTTGGTGATAAATGATTGGGTCAAGATCTTGAAAGTGCTAGAAAGATGTGGAATCCCTGCTTGGAAAGTTCAGTTGGATGTCAGTGGAGATGAGTCAAGCCCAGGCCAGCAGATGGAGGCCTGGCCAAGCTGGAGAGCAAGCTATGCAGAAGTCCCACGGATGCCTGGTTTTTGTCTGGGCAGGTTTACCCTTGGAGGAGTAAACACAGGAGCTGTGGGGGTCTGGGATGGAAAGTTAAAGGAGAAAGAGATGTCTAGCGCAAAGGAGTAACATATTCCTAGAAAAATTTGATGAAATCTGTGGCAGTTTTCTGCTAAAAGTGATGATGATAGCAACAGTGTGTGCACTTCCAAGCAGAAATTTGAATAATCTTGGGGAGCAGGGTGCTCAGAGAACATTGGAGCCTGTCCTTAGAGAGCTCTGGTTCCGAAATGTATTCATTAGCACTTGGTCTTGGGTGGGAGGGAGGCTGAGGAGCCCTGGAGGACCCTGGAGCTGTCCCAGCCTCAGAATGCTCTAGGCTCGTTCACACAGGCTTGAGCCTGCGGGCGAGATGGAGGGTCTGAGAGAGGTGATATGTGCAGTCACAGCTGTGTGCCCAGTGGGAACAAGCCTGTGTCCTTCACAGGTTTGAGAGTGACTCCTAGAACAGCTCCCCAACTAGAGCTGAACCTTCTGGGCAGCTCCTTCCCCTGCAGGGCATGTGTGAGCCAGTAGGTTGCTGTTCTGCTCAGAGCCTTGCAGCAACTCTGTCCAGGTGCCTCTGTCCCTCTGGCGACTTCTGGTGGTCTAAGTGTGGTACAGAAGACAGCGAGTGAGTTCTTCCGTCCCCAGAGCCCTCACCGACACGGCATCTTAAAGTCAAAGTCACGGAGCCCCCGAGGGTTGCTTCAAATTGTTCCTTTGTGTCTAGGGGTGTTGACTTGCTGTCTTCCTAGGTAGCTGCAGTGTGGCCCCATTCAGTGGCTCTGTGGCCTTCTTGCCATCCACACACATGCGCTGTGGCACTCCTGACTGTGGTACAGACATGGAGTCGGCCCCTCATTCCTCCACCAGGCCAGCTCTCTCTGGCCTGCCTCTTTTTCTGCCTCCGGTTGACACTACCTCATCAGATCAGGTTGTCCCCCACCTCAGAGTCACTCAGGCTTTGCTTTTCCTTTGGGTACTGGGAGTTGAACCCAGGGGGACTTTACCACTGAGCCACATCCCCAGCTCTTTTCATTTTAATTCTGACACAGGGTCTAAGTTGCTCAGGCTGACCTTGAACTTCTGGTCCTCCTGTTTCAGCCTCTCAAATCACTGGAATTACAGGCATGCATCATCATGCCTGGCTTGGGTTTTTCTTTGTTACCTGTTGAAGTGCAGAGAGTTCAGCCAGGCTTTGTCCTCGTCCCCCTCTCATTTTCCCTGTAATTGCCTTTATTCCCTGCTGGTCTCTTTTGTGCCATCCAGGGCTCTGTGCTCTCAGTGTCCTTTGGTCGTCAGATGCCCTCACTCCCCAATCCTTGTAGCCACTCCACCACAGCTGACCCAGCATGTGCTTTAAGGGTGCACCATGACAGTGCCTGTCACTAGGGCTTGCACATGTGGACACTCTTGTCACTACATGCCTTTTGTGCACTCTGTAAGGGTAGATGGCAGGTTCTAGTGAGAAAGTGTAGCGAGGAGACCTGTGTTTGAGTCCCTGCCAAATTCTGGAACCCACCGTAGGCACTGCATGGGTCAGAATGTCGTGGGGTCAGACAGAATGATGTGCCCTGTAGTTTATTGCTGCTATTTTTGTGACTGCTTCATCTCTGCATGTGCCATTTATATTCCCGTGTGTATATGTGTGAGGGAGGTGAGTGGGGACCTCTGGATGCTGCAGGAGAACGCTGTTATCCCTCTTCCACAATGAGGAAAACGAAACCCAGAGAAGTTCAAAGCTCTTCCAAGGCCATGTAGTTGGAGAGCCAGAATTTAAAATGGGGTCTTTTGGTCTTCACAACCCATTGCCCCGCTGCGCGTGTGAAACCTGAATTGGCGACACAGGCTGCATCCTTTGGGGAGCTAGTAGTCTATTGCACATGCTCCTTAAAAGCTAGATAGTGAGCATTTTATTAGCATTAATTTATTATTTGCCGACCAGACAGCCTCTGTTGCATTGAATTCTGCCATCAAAGCACAGCAGCATCCAGAGATAGTAATGGGAAGTGGGGACAGTGCTCTCGGAAACTTGTTTGAGAGAAGCAAGCCTGGGCTCTGATTTGGTGTGTGCGTCACAGCTTGCTAACAGTGGGTCCCACAGTGCTTTGCCCATAATAGTTGCTCAGTAAGTCCTTTCTGGATGTGGACCCATGTTTCTCTCTCCTGTGCTGAGCTGACCTTCCTGCGCTGCCCCCATTTCTTCTGCAGTATGTGGGTGCCCCTGTGGCCTACATCCAGCAGATATTTGTGAAGTCCTCAGTGTCTCCCTGGCACAAGAACCTTCTGGCAGTAGATGTGTTTCGCTCACCTCTGTCCCGGGCATTCCAGCTGGTGGAGGAGATCCGGAACCACGTGCTGAGAGACAGGTACCCCTTTCGGGAACCCTGGCCTCCCCAGACCCTTTCTGAACTGAAGAGAACATTACAGCCTCAGTGTAACTCCAGGGAGCCGACTGGCTCTGCAGAAATAGAACTTGGAAGGCCAGGTGGCCATATGGTTTGGTTGTCGACCCCCTGGTAATACTTTCCCCTGACGACAGAGGTGCTTCATAAGTGCAGTGGGCCTGCCCTGTGCTGGCAGGCACAGCAGATACCTTGTCCTGTCTCCTGCACAGCTCCGGGACCAGGAGCCTGGAGGAGGTGTGCCTGCAGGTGACCGACCTGCTGCCAGGCCTTAGGAAACTCCGGAACCTACTCCCTGAGCATGGATGCCTACTGCTGTCCCCTGGGAACTTCTGGCAGAATGACCGGGAACGCTTCCATGCTGACCCTGACATCATTGGCACTATCCACCAGCATGAGCCCAAAACACTGCAGACTTCAGCCACGCTCAAGGGTACCCCAGCACAGGTTCCCTGAGGACCCACAAGGGAGCCTGTTGGCCACCATCTGTCCTGTGATGGGTGCTCTGGCAGATCAGGGGTTGCCCTTATTCCAAAGGTGGGGGTGGGGAAGGGCCCTTGGTGGCCCTGCGGTGGCTGCCATTCCTCGTCAATGTCTGTTGGTCTTTGCTGGCAGACTTGCTGTTTGGTGTTCCTGGGAAGTACAGCGGGGTGAGCCTCTACACAAGGAAGAGGATGGTCTCCTACACTATCACCCTGGTCTTCCAACGCTACCATGCCAAGTAAGGTGATCAGGCTCTGGGTTCTGACTGCTCCATGGTGACATGAGGCCAAGAGGTCCCTCTTCTGCTTGCAGTGTTCAGAATGTCCCCTGAAAACTTGGATAGTTTTGGGGCCTTCTGGTAAAATGTTATATCCCTTAGACCAAAGGATGATGTTTGCTACATTCAATGGGGTTAGCTTGACAGCTGGCTAAGAACAAGGGACTAAAGTGGGGCTGACAGTTCAGTGTCCTGGTGTCTCTCTGGTTCTCTCCAGCCTAGACAGGCAGCCCCAGCAAATAACTGCTGAGCCACAAGGTCTGAGTCCTTCCCCATGGAGTATTGCAGGCAACTTTCCTCAATTGAGGTACTTGAGCAGCCTCCAGTTGGCCCTCCTGGGCCTTTGGTGATCGGAGTGGTGTAATAGATCAGGGAAGGAGCAGGGGAGCTTCTGAGACAACTTGGCCAGTTTTGTAATTCTTGTAGCTAGCATCCCTGGAGACTGGAGAAGCGTAGAACCTTAGGGAAGTTTCCTCCCAACACGAGGGAGAGACCTAGAAGGAACCCTCCAGGGATTTTCTTGTCTCCAGGTTTCTGGGCAGCCTACGCGCCCGCCTCATGCTCCTGCATCCCAGCCCCAACTGCAGTCTTCGTGCAGAGAGCCTCGTCCATGTGCACTTCAAGGAGGAGATTGGGATCGCCGAGCTCATCCCCCTCGTGACCACCTACATCATCCTGTTTGCCTACATCTACTTCTCCACACGTAGGTCCATGGCAGGGAGCCCCTCCACACCACCACTTCCCTGCCTCTGGAGCGGCCTGGGGTAGAGATGTGGAAACGCCTTGTGGTCACCAAAGCCAGAGTCTCAGGGGCTCAGGTCGGTCCAGGGCTCCTCTCACTTCTCAGGGAAAGACCCTTCCTGGGTTAGAGTTCTCAGAGTGTGCCAAGTGCACAAGACTGGGAAGTGTCCGTGACTGTCCCTTTCTTGTGGTTAAACCAGGAACCCCTTTCCTTGATTGTCAGGGCACATTCTGCTCCCAGGAGATCAGTTAAGAATGGCCAGGGGCTGGGGAAGGTGCTGCCCTGATGTGCCCTCTCTGCCCTCCAGGCAAGATCGACATGGTCAAGTCCAAGTGGGGCCTGGCCCTGGCCGCCGTGGTCACAGTGCTCAGCTCACTGCTCATGTCTGTGGGGCTCTGCACTCTCTTCGGCCTGACGCCCACCCTCAATGGCGGGTAGGTCCCCAGCACGTTTCACGGGCCACAGGGTGGGCCCTCGGACCAGAGAGCCTTGCACATCTGGGCACTTGGCCCTCCCTAGACTGGACACTTGCTGTTCTCCATCTCTTCACCTTGCTATTTTTTACATTTAAGAGGTACATATTCTTTGTCTTTGAGCGTCTGGCTTGTATCCATACATGTGTGTATGTAGTACATATCTATACATATAATACATATATATAGGCATGTGTATGTTTGTGTGCTTATATGATTTTTGTATGTATGGAATATATATTTGTGTGTCCATGGGTATACATTGCATGTGTGTAATGGATGTATTTGTATTATACATACACACATGCTCCTTGGTGGCTTATGCCACAGAAGGGTGTAAAGGGTACATTTCTTTCCTTTTCACTGTTAAGAGATTTAAATGCTCAATCAGAGAGTAAGCTTAGAGTGAGCTTTGTAAAGACACGAGAATACTGTAATTCAGCACCTTTTTCAGTGACATTTGCCCTGCTCTCTCTGAATCAGTCTGGAAGCCCTTTCCTGTTTGTCTTCAGGCTTTGGTCCCCTCCTGTCTGACTGGCCTGCTTGCCTGTTGGTATTACTGACCTACTGGTCTGTCCCCAGTCTAGGCTTGTCTGCCTGGTTGTAGCAAAAGTAACCAATCTCCCTTCTTCCCTCCCTCCCCTAGTCCCTTCCTTCCTTCCATATATTTTGTGGTTTGGCGGATGGAACTCAGGACTTCACATGTGCTAGGCAAACGCTCCACAGAATCAGGACTTTGTGTTGTTTCTGTTACTTCCTGTGTCACTGGAACACCTTCCTTTCCCAAGCCCATGCTCTCTCACCCCTGCCTGCAGACCCCTCCTCACTTCCATCCCCTCGGAGTCTGTCGGTAGTAGTGTGACCCTGGGGCTCAGCTAGCTGGAGAGTGTCCTTTGGGAGCAGTTGCTCTTCTCCAAACGCAGGTTGTTGGCAAAGGCTTAGGGCTTTTCACCCCTTTCCTTTAGTTCGGGTGGTGGCTTGGCCTCGAGTTGTCGTGTGGGTTTTTGTGGCAGTCACTGCTCTAGCCAGTAGAGTCTGTGTGGCCTGGCAGTGTGGCAGGGGTGCTCTCCCCAGGGGCCACCACCAGCTTCCTCCTGTGCTGGGTGGGAGGACAGGCGTGGTTGCTGGCGCCTTGGCAAGGCATTGGACCTGCCTGAAGCCGAGAACTGTGTGGACAGAGGCACTGGTGTGTGAGGGCAGGGTGGGGAGGGTTTTGCCCTGTGCTTGTGGGAGTCACTGGGCAACCTCCACTACAGGCTAGAAACCCCAGGGCTTCCCAGGGACCAAGCCTGGTGAAAACCAGCACTGTTTTTGGAGTCTGCTACAGCACTGTCCCTCGCCATCTTCTCTGTCCTCAGTGAGATCTTCCCGTATCTAGTGGTGGTTATTGGGTTAGAGAATGTGTTGGTGCTCACCAAGTCGGTGGTCTCGACCCCAGTGGACCTCGAGGTGAAACTGCGGATTGCCCAAGGTAACATGTGGGGCCCTATTCCTCTTGCCAGTATGTTCCTAAGGAGATGGAGCCCTTGAAACCTGCCCTGTTCTGACCGCCAACATAACACTCAGTGGGCCACCAGGCCCTGGCAGCTTGTTACCAGGTTCCCCAAGGAACCATGGGGTTACTGGATAAAACTTGTCCTGGTTCATGTGTCAGTAAGAGAGCAACCCAGACTCTGCTGCAGAGGGTCACGGTTGGTGGTGGCTTTGCATCCGGACCAGTGCTAGTATTTTCCTGCCTCACTCTACCACACTACACCCAGGTGCCTGGGCTGTCCCTCTGGAGATATTGTCTCCACAACTGACCTCACAGGTGGGAGCTGGAGATCTGGAGTTCTGAGGAAAGTGAGAAAAGCAAGAGCCTGTCTCTGGAGGTCTGGTCTCTTGAGCAGCCTCTTCCTAAAGCCCATGTCTGTGAGGAACAGGCTGGAGATTGGCTGTGCATTCATTCATCCAACCTCTGTGAGTGTCTGGGACGGGCCAGACCCTGCACAGGGGTCATGAAGAGATGAAGTAAAATAGTCCTTACCCCATAGGCACTTGGAGCCTTATCCAAGCAACAGTGTGATAGTGTGGGAACCAGGGACTTGCCATGGGGAACAGGAGGAGCCAGCTAGTCCTCCACTCCTCCAACCGCTCTGCCACTGGTGGGCACTCTGAGGTTACACATGCTGACCAGACAGGAAAAGCACATGGAGGTTCCGTGTGCTTAGAGTGGTGACGCTTGCTTTTCCTCAAGACCCTGCTGCTCCCTCTCATGGCTGTAGCTCTGCCCTGTACCCCTCAGTAGGCTGGGCCTTCTCCCCATGCCTCTGCCCTCCTGTGGACCATGAGGTGGTGTGCAGACATGGAGCACAGGGAGGTCCTACGTTGCCCCTTTGCCCTGTTGTTGCCCTCTGCAGGCCTCAGCAGCGAGAGCTGGTCCATCATGAAGAACATGGCAACTGAGCTGGGCATCATCCTCATTGGCTACTTCACCCTCGTGCCTGCCATTCAGGTAAGGTCCCAAGGCTAGCTGCTTGGTTGAGCATGGAACCAACTGCTGGGCTGTGCAGCTGAGGACAGGTTGCACCCCTCTTTCAGCACAGGTGTCCTGGCTTATGAGATGGGACTCCTCTCCACAGTGTGCAGAGTGCCGTGGCATGCCTAGCTCAGCAGCACTCAGTAAATTCTGACTGGGCTACAGAATCGAGAGCCTACCTGGACAGTCCCTGCTTTTGACCTTGTCCTCTTTTTTGGGGGTTGGGGGGTACTGGAGATTGAACTCAGGGCCACTTGACCACTGAACCACATCCATAGCCCTATTTTGTTCTGTTTTATTTAGAGACAGGGTCTCAATTGCTTAGCACCTTGCTTTTGCTGAGGCTGGCTTTGAACTCATGATCCACTTCCCAAGCCGCTGGGATTACAGGCGTGTGCTACTGTGCCCGGCCTGACCCTGTCCTCTTAATCTTCCCTACCTACTTTTCCATTCAGCCCAGTAGCAGAAGGAGGCTCTATGGGCACAGCAGAGCTGGTATCTGGCTATGGACTTCGTCAGTCCCAGCTTCCCATTGCCTAGGCAGAAACACTATGGAGTCCCTGAACTGGTCTCTGTCTGTCTCACCCTGCCCCATAGCTATAGCCTCCAGATGCATGACCTGGTCTCCTTGGGGGTGGGCTGCTATACAGCACAGTGACCCCTGTCCTTAGCAAAGTGCTCTCCCTCAGCTATGAGGACAGAGGAGAAAGCAAGAGGGCTCCAGGCTTTTCCTTCTGGAAAACGCATAGTGTCTGTCAGGAAGGGTGCAGTCTTGTGCCTTTAGAACCACTGTATGTCACACCCTGTCATCTTCATATAGACCAGGACAGATGAGGAAAATGGAAATCCCAGAAAATTTCATCCTTTGACAGGGCTTGGGGAGCCGAGGGAACACTTTTTTCAGTTTTATGGCAGAATACATCCTTCCTGCCCTCTCCTTTCATTGGTCCAGTATAGTTTCCAGCCAGGAAGTATCTGAGAACCCTGAAATTGGGACAGGCCTGGGCTTTGTCTAGGTTTGTGGCATGTGAGCAGGGTCAGGACTCAGTGGGGGAGGGTGCTTTGGGGAGCAAGCTGGTGGGCCCAGAGATTTCCAAGATGGATGAGGCCCTCCACTCTGTGGGGACAGGAAGATTGAGTGAAGGCACCACCCTTGCTCAGTACTCTGGAGAGGTTCGAGGGGTCTGCACTGCCCCCTGGTGGGGTGAGCAGCTGGCCTGTCCTTCCCAGGCTGCTTCACATTCAGAGCCCAGCACCAGCATCTCTCTGCCTCTGCTGTGCCCTGCCTGCCACTCCCTTGCAGTTTCTGAGATGCCTGCAGCTGGGGATCTGCCTCTCTGGGGCTCATGGCCATGCAGTCACAGCGCCCTTCCTGTTCTCTCATCTAGGAGTTCTGTCTCTTTGCCGTCGTGGGCCTGGTGTCTGACTTCTTCCTCCAGATGCTATTCTTCACCACCGTCCTGTCCATTGACATTCGCCGTATGGAGGTAGGAGTGGCTGACTCCACCCTTCCCACCCTGGGAGCCTCTGGGTGAGAGGGGTGCAGACCCCAGGCAGGGGCAGTGTTTCCACACTGGTGGCTTCTGGACAGCACTCAGGCCTGACCACTTGCCCCACAGCTGGCGGACCTGAACAAGCGACTGCCCCCGGAGGCCTGCCTGCCTCCAGCCAAGCCTGGGGGTCGGCCAGCACGCCAGGAGAGGCAACTGGCTGTGCGGCCATCCATGCCCCATACCATCACACTGCAACCATCTTCCTTCCGAAACCTGCGGCTCCCCAAGAGGCTGCGTGTCATCTACTTCCTGGCCCGTACCCGCCTGGCACAGCGCCTCATCATGGTACCTGCCTGCCCTGCACTCTGGGGTGCCAGCACTAGATTCCCTTGGGGTGCTGCCCTTTGCCTTGAAGGGGAGGGGTGCTCTTTAGGCCCTAGTGGCCTCTTGAAGCCTGGTCTTGGGAGCTGCCCACTGTGCGCTCCCGGCTCAGGCTCTGATGGTTTCTGAGGAGATAAGGCCACCTGTGTACCTGGGGGAGAAGGAGTGCCAGGGCCATCAGCTAGATAAGTGACCAAGAACTAGAGCCCACAAGACAGGATGCTCCAGACTAGAACCACCATGTGGCCATCATATATCCTGGGTGTGGTTCCTTGACTGCTGTATAGCTTGTAAGTGGCAGAAAATGCTAAGCCAAATAGATCACCAGCTGGGCCAGGCCAGCAGCCAGGCAGCAGCACCTTTCCTGAGGAGCTGGAGGGAGAGGGGAGTGAGGCTGAGGCCTCTGGAGCAGGTCAGGCAACTGGTCCTCTGGCCCTGCTGACCTGAGAATGGTGGCAGCTCTCTAGCTCTATCTGAGGGGGAGGTTAGGGTTGAGGGAGTTCTGTGTCAAAGCTAAAGGTGCTCCAGTGATTTCCAGGCCCCTACAGTAGCAAATGCCAGCAAGTAGCACTAGGAGAGGACAGGCCAGGGCCTGTGTGATCTCTCTATACACCCAGGCTAGAGGTCCCTGAGCCCTGATGCCCCTCTGCAGGCTGGCACCGTTGTCTGGATTGGAGTTCTGGTGTACACGGACCCAGCAGGGCTGCGCACCTACCTTGCTGCCCAGGTGACAGAACAGAGCCCCCTGGGAGAGGGCGCCCTGGCCCCCATGCCTGTGCCTAGTGGCGTGCTTCCTGCCAGCCACCCGGATCCTGCCTTCTCCCTCTTTTCACCTGATGCGCCTAAGCTACCTGAGAACCAGACGTTGTCAGGCGAGCCGTCTGAGCATGTGGGTCCAGCAGAGGGTGTTCATGACAGCCCAGTTCCAGAGGTAACCTGGGGGCCCGAGGATGAAGAACTTTGGAGGAAATTGTCCTTTCGCCATTGGCCCACGCTCTTCAGCTACTACAACATCACACTGGCCAAGAGGTGAGCTGGGCTGTGCCAACTGCCCCTCTCACTTGGTGGTCAGCTTGCCAACCTCTCCCCCTCACATGGGAGATCCACTGGCTTGAGTTTTGCATTGAATTCCAAAGAAAACCATTCAACGGTGGCACACACCTGTAATCCCAGTACTTTGTGAGGCTGAGACAGGAGACTCGTGAGTTCAAAGCCAGCCTCAGCAATGGTGAGGTGCTAAGCAACTCAGTGAGACCCTGTCTCTACATAAAACACAAAATAGGGCTGGGGATGTGGCTCAGTGGTCGAGTGCCCCTGAGTTCAATCCCCAGTACCAAAAAAAAAAAAAAAAAAAAAATTCAAGATCGAGATATAGGAATGGAAGCTCTCAGCAGCCACAACTTGAGGGTGGCCGAGTCCTGGCTCTGAGGAGTGACAGGTTGCCCCTTCTTCTCCTGAGCAGGAGACTCACCCACTCTGCCTGGAGGGGTGGGGAAGTTACCTCCGTGGCCCTGATGTCTGTATGGCTGCTAGTATCTGGGAGGGAGCCAGGTTGGGGTGCCAGAACAGAGGGTCCACCCCTGTCCTCATCCTGCATTCTGAGAGGACTACTTGGAGAATAGTAGTAGTCCTGGGTGGAGAATAGGGAGGGGACATGGCTGGTGGGCAGTGGCAGGAGGACCTGGGGAGGGGTCCCTGCTGAGGTGCCCACTGCTTGTTCCCAGGTACATCAGCCTGCTGCCAGTCATCCCAGTCACACTGCGTCTGAACCCAAGGGAAGCTCTGGAAGGACGGCACCCGCAGGATGGCCGCAGCGCTTGGGCCCCACCTGGGCCGGTGCCCGCGGGGCTGTGGGAGAGCTCGCCCAGAGTGCCTGATGGGGCTCAGGCCCACGGTGATGTCACCTTGTACAAGTAAGGACAGGACAAGGTGAAGTGGGGGCGGGCCCTTGGTGTTTGGCAGGCCCCGCTCATGCTCCGCCCACACAGGGTGGCTGCGCTGGGGCTGGCCGCTGGCATCGTCCTGGTGCTGCTGTTGCTCTGTCTGTACCGCGTGCTCTGCCCACGCAACTACGGGCAGCCTGGCTCCGGGCCTGGCCGACGGCGGCGTGGGGAGCTGCCCTGCGACGACTATGGCTACACGCCGCCTGAGACGGAGATCCTGCCGCTGGTGCTGCGTGGCCACCTCATGGTGAGCAGTGGATGCAGGGGTGGGCAGCCTGCATGGGCGTAGCCTGTGCCAACATTGCCTGTTCCTGCAGGACATCGAGTGTTTGGCCAGTGATGGCATGCTGCTAGTGAGCTGCTGCCTGGCTGGCCGAGTCTGCGTGTGGGACGCCCAGACTGGGGACTGCATCACCCGTATCCCGCGCCCGGGGTAGGTGCTGCCCCCATGAGCCCTTAGTTGTCTGGTGCTCTGCCCTGGACTCTGCTGCACATCCCCACGTGTCCCCCTTTTCAACCCATCCTCTTGGCCCCCACCCAACAGGCAGCGCCGAGACAGTGGCAGCAACAGTGTGTTCGAGGCCCAGGAGGGCTGGGAGCGGCTTTCAGACAACGGGAAGGCTGGCTCCGAGGAGCTTGGACACAGCCCCCCACTGCGACATCGCCCTCGGGGCCCTCCACCACCTGCCCTCTTCGGGGACCAGCCAGACCTCACTTGTTTAATCGACACCAACTTCTCAGCACAGCTGCATGCCTCTGAGCCCGCTCAGCCTGAACCCCGACACCGTTTGGGTTGCAGCCGCACTCGGGACACCCCAGGTTATGACTTCAGCCGCCTGGTGCAGCGCGTGTACCAGGAAGAGCCGCTGGCCACTGTGTGCACACCAACCCTGCGCTCACCCTCACCTGGACCCATACTGCCTCTAGCCCCTGAGGATGAGGGGGGCTCTCCCGAGAAGGGCTCCCCTTCTCTCGCCTGGGCCCCCAGTGCTGATGGCTCCATATGGAGCTTGGAGCTGCAGGGCAACCTCATCGTGGTTGGGCGGAGCAGTGGCCGGCTGGAGGTGAGCCTAGGGGCTGTCCGTGCAGGGGCTTATGGGCCTTGCTGCTGAGTACTCACAGCCCCTGGTTTGTAGGTGTGGGACGCCATTGAGGGTGTGCTGTGTTGCAGCAGTGAAGAGAGCTCCTCTGGCATCACAGCCCTTGTCTTCCTGGACAGAAGGTAAGAGTGCTGGGCTGCCTTCTGGCCCCTGGTTCCCATCCACTGGCATGGAACTTGACTTCCTTTCTGGTGCCCAGCCCCACACCTGTCCACCTGGCAGGGAGGGATGGTGATTAAATGAGTTTTGGAGTGTGAAGTGCTTGCAACAGGGCCCACAGCACTGTCACAACTAGCGGTGAGGGTGTTTTTTCACCCTTCCAAAGTCAGTGTCTCTTAGGACCTGATCCATGACGACCCTTCTGGGTCTCAGCTGCATTTTTACTTGCAGAGAATCCATTTTCAGAACAACTTTGTTAAAACTCTTTTCCTTGGGTACTGGATGCTGCCCCCTTTCTTCTCTCCCTCCTGTTCTTTCCCCTCAGCACCCTCTTACTGAGGTGGTTCCTGATTCCCCTCTGCACACATGCACTCCCTGCAGGGACTTGGCTCTTGGACTTTGGCTCCACCTGTGAGCTTATGGACCGAGGCCATGGCCAGGTGCTTCACCTGTTCCAAGCTGGCTTGTCCTTCAGAGATTCTGGCTGTGGATGGCTCACTATAGACTGGAGCCATTTTTGCCCTTGGAGTAGGGGAAGCCCCACCTCCTTAGCTCTCTTGGTGTCTGCCCTTTGGCTGCTGCCTCTTTCCCACACCACTGGGACTCTTGCAGAGACCTGTGCCCCCGAGCCTGACCAAGCTTGTGGGAAGTCCTCCGTTGCTTGTTTTTCTTAGGAAAAGTGCAGTCTGTGACCTTCAAGGTTGACTGTGGCCTCACCTCTTCTCCCTCCCCATGGGTACAGGTTGTAGACATGCTGCAGAAAGTTTTTTTTTACCCCTGTTCCATGATTTGTGGGCCACTGGGCAAATGTACCCATCCCTGTCAGCCTATGGCTAGGAATTCTTGGGAGCAAAGAAAATCTTCGTTTCTTCATGGAAAAAGGAGCAGTGGGCTGTGCAGAGGTCAAAGGTAATGTACATGATGAGACAGCAGGCTTAACACCATAGCCCCACTGTAGGTCTTGTTTGCCTTCTTAGAAATGTCCCAGTCCCCCATGCCCCAGGCTATTTAGGGGACTCCTCCTGTTTTTGTTTTAATTTACAGCTGGATAAGAAATTCACTGGGTACCACCTTACATATTTAAATCATTTAAACCTCACAACCACCCTGTGAAGGTGGGCAGTATTATCCCCATTTTATAGATGAAGAAGCTGAGGCAGAGAGAGGCTAATAATAGGAGTTGCAACTGAAGCACTCAAGCTCCAACAAATATTTTCAGCACCTTGTGTTTTCCTCTTGGTCATTGTCCTCATGTCACTTCCTGAACTGGCCTTTTGTCTTCGTTGTTTCCATATCTCACTGAGGGAGAGCCACCCTGCTCTTCTTTTCCAGGATTGTGGCTGCTCGGCTCAACGGTTCCCTTGATTTCTTCTCCTTGGAGACCCACACTGCACTCAGCCCCCTGCAGTTCAGAGGTCAGAGGGCCTGGGGCAAGCAGGTGTCTGCAGGTGGGTGGATGCTAGGGGTGCAGACAGCTGCCTTTACAGAGGTCTCTCACTTGGCCTGTTTTCTTTAGGGACTCCAGGGCGAGGCAGCTCTCCCTCATCCCCCGTGTATAGCAACAGCGACACCGTGGCCTTTCGCCTCACCCACACAGTGCCCTGTGCACACCAGAAACCCATCACAGCCCTGAAAGCTGCTGCAGGGCGCTTAGTGACTGGGAGCCAAGACCACACGCTGAGAGTGGGTAGTGTGTGTGTGCATGGGGGGGGTCTTGGGTTTCGGGGTGCTGGAGTACCAGAGGAGTGATGGAAGGCATTTCCTGGCCAAAGTGTTAACTTGGGAAATCTCAGACACCACAGCCTGCTAATCCCCATCCCAGGTGTTCCGTCTGGAGGATTCGTGCTGCCTCTTCACCCTGCAGGGCCACTCAGGAGCCATCACTTCTGTGTACATTGACCAGGTGAGGGGCACCAACTTAGGCTCCTGTTTTCTATTCTAGGAAGCAGCAAAGACCCCACCCACTGGGGCACAGGAACATGCTTATTGACAAAGGTATTCCACCAGTGACCAGCTCCCCTGCTTCTTCCCCCCAGACCATGGTGCTGGCAAGTGGAGGCCAAGATGGGGCCATATGCCTATGGGATGTGCTGACTGGCAGCCGGGTCAGCCACATGTTTGCTCACCGTGGGGATGTCACATCCCTCACCTGTACCACCTCCTGTGTCATCAGTAGTGGCCTAGATGACCTCATCAGCATCTGGGACCGCAGCACGGGCATCAAGCTCTATTCCATTCAGCAGGTAGGCAGGTGGGATAGGGCCTAGGGTTCCAGGTGCTTTAGGGAAGGACTCAAGACACTGAGCCTCTCCTGGCCTTGCCTTTAGGACCTGGGCTGTGGCGCAAGTTTGGGTGTCATCTCAGATAGCCTGCTGGTGACCGGTGGCCAGGGCTGCGTCTCCTTTTGGGACCTCAACTACGGGGACCTGTTACAGACAGTCTACCTGGGAAAGAATAGTGAGGCCCAACCGGCCCGCCAGATCCTGGTGCTGGACAATGCTGCCATCGTCTGCAACTTCGGCAGTGAGCTCAGCCTGGTGTACGTGCCCTCTGTGCTGGAGAAGCTGGACTGAGAGCAAGCTGAGACCCTACCCCATCCCCTCAGCTGGCTGCATGGGGCCTTCTGCCTAAGCAGGGCTGGGGTGCTATGTGGGGCCAACGCACTGGACCTAGACTGAGGGCAGGAGCAGAGTTGTCTTCTGGCAGCAGCTCCTGTCTGACTGTGATATTAAACTTTTTAAAAAATCACACTTGCCAGAGGCCTCAGCTATTATCTCCCTTCCTCCTCAGAGATGCAGAAAGCAAGGGTGGCCTGGGTGTGGTGCCAAGTTGGCAGACTCAGACACTGCCCCAGAACAGGTTGGTTTATTACTTCAATAGTAAAGAGCTGGAAAATGTCAGGTCCCACAAAGGAGCAGAACCTGGCCCAGGGCCTGCAATATCTCCACCCAACAGGGTTGCAGGGTTGCAGGCTGGACCAGGTGGGGCTAAAGGCAGCAGGAATGGGAGTTAAAGAGACTGTGCCCACTCACAGAGGCCCTGTGGGGTTTGGGCAGGAGAGATGTAGTGTATGGACCAGGCAGGCAAAGTCTGTTCAGGTCTTGTTCAGTGTCCAAAGTGGATCCAGAAGACTGAGGGGGTCATCAGTTGGCCGGGCAGCCCGTAGACCTTGCCCATTATGGGCCTGCAGAAAGTTCTGCTTGCTCATCCGCTGTTTCCCTCTCAAGGAGCTGTCCAGAGAGAAGGCCTCTGGAGTCAAGGAGGCTAGCAGCTCCAGGGAGGAGGAGGGGGGCCCTATGCTGGGAGTTTCAGGCACTGGCTCTTCTTCCTCAGGCTGGGGGGCTTCCAGCAGGGGTGAAGAGGGGTGGGGTGGGGAGGAGGGTGGTGGGATTGGGAGTGGGGTTGGTTCTGGGAGGCTGGCTGGCGGTGGGCCTGGAGGCTCTGCAGGGCCAGACAGGCTGGCAACAGGGGAATCCAAGCCTCCAGGAGGCCGGATGCTGAGCTTGGCAATGGTGGCCTGGATGGAGCTGATGGGCACGTCCCCACCAAGGACCAGATCCTGGGAGTCCTGAGGAAGGTGATTCTGAGAAGACAGAAATAGGTGAGAAAAGGGATTCACAAGCCCCAGCAGCCCCAGGGGACCTTCCTCACCTTCTGGCTGATGCTTACGCTGGCCAAGGTTTTGCATGGCAAGGGCACCCCATGGCGCTGCAGGACCTGCTCCACGTGTCTCACCACTGCCTCATGGCAGAACCTGAGGTGTAGCTGCAGAGATGTATTTGGCCTGGTTGGCTGGGCAGAAGCTGTCACCCCAGGGCAGGGGCCCATCCCATCCCAGCCCTCCACCCATCCACACTCACTTTCTCCTGTAACATGTGCTTCCTCTGCTGTCGCATGCGCCGCACCAGCTGAGGCAGTTCAGGGATCCCATTTCCAGCCTCCACCTCCTGCACAGCTGCATAGAGCAGTGCAAAGGCTCCTGTGCGGCCCACACCAGAGCTATGGCAAGAAGGGGAGTAAGGCCAAGCCAAGGGCCCGTGGAGGAGGAACCCTCAGGCTGCCCACCGCTACCTGCAGTGCACAATGATGGGAGTGTGCAGGGGTCGCTGGTGCAGGTAATGTGTGTGCACCTCCTGGATGAAGCGCAGCAGGTTACCAGGGCTGTCAGGCAGGCCTCTGCGGGGCAAGGCAGGGTTGTGTAAGAGCCAAGGCTGATCCAAGGCTCCTGCCCTTCACAGAACCAAGAGACGGGCTGCCTTCCCCCACCCCAACCCTGTGACCACCCACGCACAACTCAGGCCAAGTGGGGAAGTGGAGGTGCACAAGTGAGCGCTTGAGGCTCTGGTCACGGAACTGCAGGCTCAGCACACGTTCCACGTGGGTTTCAGTGGTGCGGACACTGCTCAGTGCCAGGCTCAGGGCTCCATGCACCATGGATTGGCCTCTCTCAGTGGGGAAGTAGCGTGCCACCTTTTGCTTAGGGGCAGAAAAGATGAAACCATTAGGGCTAGTTTTCCAGAGTTCCATGCCCACCGTCCCTCAGGAGTATCCACCTAAACCTCTTACCTTCTCAATCTCTGCCTCAGACACCAGCATCACAATGACAGACACTTTCTGCTCATGCACCATGAGCCAGAAGTCGGCAGCTGTGCCAGGCAGTGGGGCCTGGGTGGCCACTAAGGGTGGGCAGTATGGTGAAAGCCCCTCCACACAGCTGGCATTGATGTAGTCATCCTTGCCCGAGCGCAACACCACACGGTTACTGTCATAAGGCATGACGTCCTGGTGCCGGTTCTTCAGTGAGTAGCAGCGGGCAATGGCGATGGAACGGCCTCGCGCATCCTGTTCTTGTGCATCTTGCAGCTCCCGCCAGACAGCATCCAGAGCCCCTGCGTCCCCTAGTTGACCCCGAAAAGTCTCCAGCTCCTGCTGCAACTGCCGCAGCCTCTCAGGATGCTCATAGGGGTCCCGCTCTATCAGCCGCAGGGCCTGTGGCCGACGGCCCTCAGCTGCATCCACTTTGGTAGGCTGCAGCAGGGGCTGCCCACCCCCGGGAGGCTGAGTGCCCCCATGCTGGCTCTCAGGGCTGGAAGACAACAGGTCTGCAGCCGCAGCGCCTCGGCGCAGGCACGGCGGTGGCTCTGCTGCTGGGGGCCGAGAGGGTACCGGGCCAGGCCCTGGTGATGGGGCAGGTGAAGGCACCAGGTGGGGACTAGGGGTTGGCTGGCCAGTAGGCGAAGGACCTCGAATGGAAAGGGGGACTGCCTGGGGGCCCAGGGGCCTGGGAGATGGGGCAGGAACATACGCCAGGGTGGGATGGGGAGGCTGAGGCGGCCCAGGGCTGGGGAAAGGAAGAGCCCCTGAGTGTGGGGGCAGAGGATCTTGAGAAGGGCCTGGGTAGAGCTGGGTGTGCATGGGGGGTGGTGGCGGCTGCCCCAGGCTGACACCAGGCTGAGGGGTAAAGGTGTACAGGGGCTGGGCTGGTATGAGTCCTGGGGCCTGGGGTGGGAAGAGGTGTGGATGCTGGAAGGGAAGGGGCTGCTGGGGGGGCTGAGGCCCAAATGCTGCCTGTGGAGGATGAGGCTGAGGCTGAGGCTGGGGTGCAATCCTGGGGGGTGGAAACCCTGTTGGGATGCCAGGAGGAAAGTGGTGCTGAGATGGGGATGCAGTGAGGGGCTGCTTGGTTCCTAGAGGGTATGTGTAGGGTGTGGGCATGGGCTGTGGTGGGGGAACTGGGAAGCATGGCTGAGGAGCAGGGGTGGGGTTTGGCCGGGGTGCAGTGTGGCTGGAGATGGGGGCCTGGACACTATCTACTGTGGTGGTGGCTGGCCTAATTGCCATGGCCATCTCAGGGCCTGTGAACTGGGGAGGTGGGGCAGAAGGCAGACCAACTGCTGGGGGTGGCCCTACCCCCCCATAGGGACTGCTCACAACACCATGCTGGGGGGAGGAGCGGGGCACAAGGCCCATCTCTGGTGTGTAGGTAGGGGCTGGGTAGAGGGCAGGCCCAGGTGCCATGGGCATTGCAGGGGGACCTGAAGCCCTGGGCTGCATCAGCTGGGTGGGGCCTGAGTAGGTGCCAGGGGGTAAAGGGCCTGAGAGATAGTGAGGTCCTGGGCCTGTGGAACTGGGGAAGGGGCTGGGAGGAAAGCGGAGTGGGGTAGCAGTTCCCAGGAAAGTGTCAGGCAGCCGTGGGCCAGCCATCATGTCAGGGGGCAAACTGCGCAGCTCCTCGGGTGGGTCTCCGGTCTCTACCACCTCACCCTCCTCCCTGCGGGACAGCAGTGGCTTTGGGGCTGTAGGCCGTGGTGGTGGCTTCTTCTTCAGTTCCCTATGGGATAGGCAGGGAAAGTAAGACCAGCCCTCAGGAGCTTAACGCAAGCCACAGCCTGGGCCACACCCACCTGTCCAGGAGCTGCTGGCGGGCGGCCTCCCGGGCCTGGCAGGTAGACTGTGCTCGTTCCAGCAGGGTAGCCACCTTGCTCTCCAGGTCTGCATAGAAATCCTTGCCCTCTTGTGACTTTTTCATCAGGTCCTCATAGGCTTCATAAGAGGCCACCAGGGTTTGCAGTGTCGAGTTCCACCTGGTGGGCAGAAGGGCAGGAATGAAGCATGCCACTAGGGTCAGGCTCCTCGCAGGGCGGAGGTCAGAGTGTAGCCAGGCACTGACTTTTGGTCCAGTTCGCTGAGCACCCGCCGCACAGCTGCATACTGCACATTGGCCTCAGTCAATGCACGGAGGACGTTGTCCTGGGCGGCCAGGTTCTGCTCCAGGTACACCCTCAGCTGGTCATATTTCTTCAGCTGCTCCTCGAACAGCTTCTGAGGGAGGGAGGGAAGGAAGGAAGGTGGGGGTGACACCTCACCATCTAAGGGACAAGCCCAGAATCAAAACCCCTCCACCCTGCTCACCCAGCCCACCTTCATCTCCGAATGGTCTGTGGTGACTAGAGAGGCAGTGATGTCATCCTTTTGGATCAGCTCACGCAGCTGCTGCTCTAGGGACACCCGTTGGTCCCGCATCTCCTGCACCTTGGCCAGGATGCGCTTCAGGTTCTGCAGCACAGTCTTGTCCTCTGGGGGCAGCAGCAGTCAGTGAGGCCAAAGAACCCCTGGGATCTGAGCCTCTTCCCATGGTGACAAGCAGGCTCACCTGGAGTGAGGGCTGGCGTGGGCAGGGCAGCCCGGACCTGGTCCAGTGGCCCACTGAGCAGGCGCAAGTTGCTGACATGCAGATTCATGGCACGGTGCAGCTCGCTGTTAGTGAAGGAGGCCTTCTCATGCACTTCCATGTACTTGGCCCACTCTCGCCTCACTTCTGCCAGCTCAGCTTTGGTGACAGCTGGGCTGGCCCCAGCCTGGCCCACTACCTCCTGCAACTTCTGCTCTTGCAGCTCATCCTCTTCCAGAAGGTTCTTGATGTCCTTCAAGGAGGCCTCCACATCCGTGAACACGCCTGACAACACTGGGGTGTATTGGGAGAGCAGCCCCTGAGTCAGGTAGACTAGGCACCCAAGACAGAACTGCCCATTTAGGCCAGGGCCTGTGTGTGGCCCAGGCATGCTGAACTCCACAGACACAGGGGTGCATAGGGTTCAGTGATCCACAAAGGTGTAGGGGTGGATGCCTGAGCCAGGACTTAAGAGGGTACAGCCTCCATCTTTGGTGAATGGGCCACAGGGAGGAGGCCACAACAGATATGTATGGCCTCCCTCCACCTGCCTACTCTGCCCCTTGCTCACCTTGCATGGACTGGACGAGGTTCTTGACAGTGTCTGGCCGGACGCTGAGTGCTGCACACTTCTCCATGAGCTGGGGTGGGATGTGGTTATAGGCATCTAAGTTGTCCACTGTCTCAGGATCCAGCTGCATTGAATCCATGAATTGGCTAGGGGGCAACAGGGCCAGGTGGGTGCTGAATGCTGACCCAGTTCCATGTCAAAGGAACCTACTGGGGTGAGCCCCCTCCACTGAAGCTGAGCCTGAGGTCTTAGCAAAGAGCAAGTCACCACCTCCAGCCTCTGCCACCACATGGACCCATAGGCTGTGCCCAGGCACTGCTGGTAATAACAATGGAACCAAAGGGACATCCTCTCTCCTAGACAAGACTCACCTTATGATCTAGCCCATGAGCCCTAGGCAAGGAGGCAGGGTGAGAAAATCTTGTGGTGCAAAGAGAGACCTCACTACTACTCTCCCTCTCACAGATGGCACTGGGACCCCCATGATGCCTGATGTGTCCTCCCTGCCTCCCATTCCAAGTCCCATACTTACTCAAGGACCTCATTCTTATCTTCAATCTTGGCCATCATCTCCCGAAGCAGCTTGGCCTTCTCCTCACTGTGGAAGCAACAGGGCAGTCATGAGGCCCACATCTCTCAGATACCTAGATGCCTCCTGTGCCAGGGGCAGGGCCAGCCCATCCCACCCACCTGTACAGTGATGAGGCCTCGTGGGCAGCCATGGGTACCAGTTTGGCGAAGATGTCCGGACCTGTAACAGCTGGGTCTGTGGGGTTCACTGGCAAGGGCTTCACCAAGGGGGCTCCTGGAAGATGGAGGAAGAATTGTGGAGCTCTGGCTCATACAGAGACCTCAAGGCTGCCACCAGCCAATCCCCCATCTCTCTCCTGACACCACTTCTCAGTCTCCCCTCATCAGCCAGACCTTTCACAGGTTGAAGGGTGTCCAATGCTGGGACCGCCTCGTGGTAGATAAAGTCATTGTCCTTTTTGGCAGAATTGTACCTGAGGGTCAGGAGTGAAGAGAGGAAGAATCAGGGATCAGCGAGACCCACAACCCATAGACACCCATTTGGGTCCCTGCTCCCTGGCACTGGTGGCTTCCTCCCAAGGGCATAAGCAGAGGAATAAGACTCTTCATAATAAGAAGGAATCGGACCACCTCAACCCCATAGACTCACTTTCCTCCAATCACATCCATAGCAAAACGAAGTGCATCCTGCACAGTATCAGGCTGGCCCTGTAGAGGAGGGACAGAGATGAGGCATCAGCACTAACAAAGGCTGGTGCCAGGACACCCACTGGGCCTGCTCAGGGCAGCCAGACCTTCCTCAGCTTTACCTTGGCCAACTTGATGGCTTCATTAAGCTTGTCCAGGGCACTCTGGAAGTAGGCCACCTGTGGAGAGCAAACCCTAATTTTTTCTCTGCCTGGTCCTCAGTGTGCTTCCCACCCAGCCTGGCCTGGCTATCAGGTGGCCATCAGAAGGCAGGAAGCTATGTGTTAGCCCAGCAAACAGCACCAAGGTAGTGCTACCCTACAGCTTGCACTCCAAACAGCCTCCCCAGCCTGCCAGGCCTCCTGAGAACCTTAGGGATGAGGGCTGCAGAGGTGGGACAACATATAAGACCCACCACCAGGCCTACAGCAGGGTGACAGCAGATCAGAGACTACCTCCCCCATTCTGTAAGGGGCAGGACCATGCCAGGATCCAATAAGGCTGGAACAGGTCCTGAGTGTCCTGCTCACCAAAGCACACTCACCCGCTCTCCAAATTTCTGCTGCTCCTCAGCCTGTTTCCCCATGTGCAACTGGAAAGAAGCACCATCATGATTTGTTTCCTGAGCTGTGGCAACTTGGCCCAACCCAGGCTCAGTGACCCCACATACTCACATGAGCTACAGCTGCAAAGTAGTAGATCTTCATTTGCACCAATTTCTTCCAGTCCTTCTGGATCCGGCCCAGCAGCGAGGCAGTGTCAGGGTTCTCCAAGGCCCTGCATGCCTCCTTGTAATAATCCACCACCTGGGAGCCAGATAGGGTTAGTTGGTGGGGGCCAGGGGCAAAGCAAAGACCCATCCCTAGCCCGCTCTCTACCTGTGCACTGATGCGGGCCACAAGAAAGCTCTTCCTGTTGTCCAACATTGACTTCTCCAGCAGGCACTCCTGAGCCTGGCCCTGGGGTGATATGTGCAGGTCAGTCCCTTGCTCACCTGGAAGCCTTTCCCTTCCTCAGGGCAGGGAGTGGGGAGACCAAAGGAACCCTTCTTTGCTGTCCTCTCCTCTGGCCTCCCTTACCCCAAGAAGCACTGTCCTGTGCTTGATCCACCTAGAGCTCAAAAGACCAAAGCCAAGGACCCTGCTTGTCTCTTACTGCCAGTTGTGCATGGCAGATTCAGCTCCAGGTACCCCTTGCTTAGTCATCTCTCCCCTGGATTCAATTCAGTTTCCAGGGCACCTCCTTACCAGCATGAGGTTCACATTGAGAGTGAGGATCTGGCGGCTCATGTCAACGCTGTACGCCTGTGTGAAGTGCTCACGCAGGTAGGCAAAAGCACCTGCTGCACACTGGAAGTGGGTACAGGAGACCTTCATGCCCTGCAAAGGTGGAGGAGGAGGGCTTCTGTCCACTCCCATGGGACAGGAGTCATTCAAACTCTGGACTCCATGGACGTTCAACATCCTTCCCTAGCACATCTACATGTCCTGCCACTGCCCCCTTCTTACCTCCTCAGACACCCTCTTGTCCATGGCCCCCAGCATGGAGTGCAGTGCACCTTGGGGGAGAGAGAGAACATGGTGTCAGGAGAGCCTAGGGCTGCTTCCTCAGGCTGCCTATTACTGTGTCAAGGGTGAAGCACAGGGTTGTCATCTGTAGTCAGGAGAACAGGTCTGAGACTGGGGCAATCAGTGCAAGGACACCCAAGCTACAGTAAAGAGGAAATTCAGAAGCCTTGCCAAGGTTTAGACTAGACTCCTGTCTAGACTCTGGGGTTCTGTCTTGAAGCTTCAGGGATGTTACAGAATGTTCTAAGGCTCCTCATGCCTCTCCCTGAACCAGGATAAGGCTAACCCGCTGAGTGAGCTGAGGCCATGCTATTCTCCTGCATGAAGCATCCCATGCCATGAGGGGGAGGGAATGCTGTCAGTCAAAGAAGAAAGGCCATCTTTCCCAGCCAGAGCACAGCGGCAACTCTGTGTAACAGCCAGCCCAACAGAGGCTCTCCCAGCACAGTGGCTTCCCATAGGCCCAGAAAACAGCAGAGAGCTAGTAGAGCTGTGAAATCAGTGTAAAGGCCAAAATCCAGGTGTCTTCCCCTCACTAGCCCATGGCCTTTGTGGTCACCTGATGATCTCAGAGCCTGGGTTGGCAGGGCTGGGGAGCAGGGCCTATGGGGAAGGAATCAAGCAGCTCACCAAGGTTGTAGAGAATGCAGGCCTGCTCATACTTGATGTCCTCATGGGCCACAGACTTGCCTGAGAAGATCTCGGTCCTGTAGACATGCCAAATCAGTGATCTAGTAGGTAGAAACTGGCTGGGGCCCAAGGCCAGGTAAGGGGACCAGCCACCCCAGTGTGAGGTCAGAGGAGGAAGGCCTAGGGAGACCATATTAGGCTGCTCCCCATACTGTGCAGCAAGAAGAAATGGGAAGGGAGGAAAGGAGCATCCCAACTGCCCAGGCACCCTCCAGGCTTCCCAACAACCCAGCCCTATTAGCTCTCACCAGGTGACAGGGACAGCAGCCTCCTGACCCGAGCCCATGGGCACCCGACTCTGCAGGTAGTAGAGCTGGCCAAGGTATTTGCGGAGGACACTGCAGCCCTCAAAGTCCCGAGGGACACGGACAGCATTCTGGGGGAGCAGAATGAGAGAAATAGGATTGCAGTTATTTAAGGTAGAGGATGGGCAGGCCAGCTTGCCCGCAAGTACCAAGAAATACACATGAGCCAGGCATGGTGGCACAGGCCTGTAATCCCAGCAACTTGGAAGTCTGAAGCAGGAGGATCGCAAGTTCAAGGCCAGCCCCAGCAACTTAGCAAGACCCTGTTTCAAAATAAAAAGAGCTGAGGATGTATCTCAGTGGTAGAACACCTGTGGGTTCAATCTCCAATACCCTACCCCTAAAAGGAAATACACATCAACAGAATATCCTACTATTCCCCACAAAGGAATCTAAAGAAAGCCTATAGCTACACTTATAGACATCTGACAAAATCATCCCACCAGCCAGTGCTAGTGGGCTGAGTCAGTCCCATATTTCTAGAAGGCTGATTGTAACATGTCATAAAATTTTTACTGTACTTAATTTTTAACCCACAGTTCTTTATCTAAAAATTTATAGTAAGAGACATCAGGGAAACCAAATATTTGGATGTGCATACTAGGATATTCATCACAACATTATTATGTATTTCCAGAGTAAAACACTAGATGCTACCAAATTTTCCATTAAAGAAGACTGCTTAAATTATATTGAGGCTAACTAACCATACCGGAGAACATTCTACAGACCTAAGAACTATTGATACATTAAGATGTTTTCTGGGGCTGGGGCTTTAGCTCAGTGGTAGAGCGCTTGCCTAGCATGCATGAGGCACTGGGTTCAATCCTCAGCACCACATATAAATAATAAATGAATAAAATAAAGATCCATCAATAACTAAAAAAAATTTAAAAAAAGATGTTTTCTGCCTACATAATTAGGCAAAAAGCACATAACAAAGGAATGGTATGACCTCATTTATGTAAAATCACATATATAATGATATCCAAATAGGTATGCTGACAAAAAGGAAAAGATCCAGAACACTACACCAAAATGTTAACAGTTACCCTGTCATTAAAATGATTTCTCCTATATATATATGTATTTATATATATAGATAGATATGTGCCTGATGGAGACATATATTTAATTCTTTATATTGTTTGTATATTTTTTATATTGAACGTTTTCAATTTTTATAATAACAAAACTTTTCATATTTTGGGAAAAAATAAAGCAAATGAATACCCTGCTCAAACGAACAGAAAAGTAAGACAAAACACTCTCTAAGAAGCAGGTGCCCAATGAGGGGCTGGGCCAGAAGCACTGCAAACCCTGGCCCGCTCTGCCCCACCTTGCTAAGAACAGAGTTCCTCACTGCTATGCCAGCAGCAATGGGGCGAAGAGACCAGGCTGGCCAGCACCAGCTACAAGAATCTTTTAGGAATCCCAGCACTTTGGGAGGCTGAGACAGGAGGATCGCGAGTTCAAAGCCAGCCTCAACAATGGTGAGGTGCTAAGCAACTCAGTGAGACCCTGTCTCTACATAAAACACAAAAAATAGGGCTGGAGATGTGGCTCAGTGGTTGAGTGACCCTGAGTTCAATCCCTGGTACCAAAAAAAAAATCTTTTAGGACACTTACTGGCAGCTTGTGCTGCCAGAGAGGATGCTCTCAAGGATGCACTTGCCCTGTCGGACAGCAGAGAGCCCAGCACTAGCACCACTTTCCACCACTTCCTGACAGTGTTTTAAGCAACTGTCTCCCCTTCACACAGGAGGATAAGTCCCTTGTAAGGCCTCTAGAATGCCAAATGCGAGGATGAGGAGTGTCACAGCCACTCTACTGAGGAGCAACCTCAGGGGTCTGTCCCACAGGCTAGGCCTTCTCAAATCTACTCATTCTTATCACACCCTCTCTTATGACCTCTACCACATTCAAACCACACTTGTACTTAACAGTTTTCTTTAAACCAACCCATTTTTAAAAATAGATCCATATCCTAAGCAGGAACAGCTCTGAAATAACAGATCTGATGTGCTACCTACCCATTTTTCAATACTCACTAAAGTTCATACAAAAATATTAAACTAAAAACTATTTGTCTTCTACTTCCTGAAACCACCTTTAGGGAACAATGGAAAGAGTTCCCCTTCCAGGTCAGATAGATCACACACACAGTAGTACCCAAGCAAACATGAAGAATCCTCTTGTCATGGGCTACTCTGACAAACTTCGTGTGGTGGGCACAGCAGTGCAGGAGTCTGAGAGCAGACTCTGACACGTGCCACCCCACACCACCCCTGCACCTGCCAATTTTATTCCCTACAATCACAAAGGCAAGGATTTAACAGTTACAAAAAGGAAGTCTTCTCAGGAACAACTAATCCAAGCCCAGTTTTACAGATGAGGAAACAAGGCTTACATCAGGGGAAAAGGTTCCTAAATTACACACATCTTCCCTTGTTTTTTTTTACAAATCACTGTAAAGGATTTGCTGTTTCTGCTTTGTATGTATCTGGGCTGTGACATATTTTCTCTTACTCATTAAAAACTAGATCCATTTTAATTCTAAAATTGCTCATTTAGTTTTTACTTTTATATACTGCTGACTCTGGGAATAATTATCAGTGTTCTAAGTAAAAAATGTTGTTTTGTGGTTTCACGGGTTTAAGAAACACTGATCTAGTCCAACTCCCAGAAATGAGCCCAGGCCCAGGGGGTGGCTCTCTCCAGCCCACTGCTCTGTACAAGCTGCTGCCCTATGCCCAGAGGCTTTGGAGATGGGTGACAATGTTCCTCCTATGCTGTTTATATATGTCTCATGCAGGCAAAATGATGTTAGTCCTAAGGATTACAATTATTGTACTAGTTTTCAAATTTTGTTCAAATAAATTTTGTTAAAGTTCAATTTGAGGATGATTCTGGGAACATGATGGAATAAAGAACACCAGAAAGCCATCTCCAGGGGCTGGGGCTGTAGCTCAGTGGTAGAGCGCTTGTCTAGCATGTGTGAGGCACTGGGTTCAATCCTCAGCACCACATATAAATAATAAATGAATAAAAATAAAGATCCATCAACAACAAAAAAAATTTTAAAAAAATCCATCTGCAGACCTAGACAACAAACTGACAGATCCGCCTGAGGTGACTACCTCAGAATTCAGGAGTCTATTAGATATTAAATGATTACAACCTCCAAGGAAAGCCTTGGGCAGTACATTGTGGTTAATTTCAGCTCCTAGCATAGTAGCAGCCACCTATGGCCCACCCCTTGCATCTAGCAGGCAGCTACACCTAGTTCCAGGAACAGCTTATGGGAAATAAGGTGGGCAAAAAGGATTCTATTCTCCAAACACAGGAGATCTGTGCTCTAATTATTGCTTCTGATCACACAGATGCACAGAGACAGAGGCCACTGTTACTGCACTTCCCTCCACCGTTGGAAGTACCTCCATCTTCAGTTCTTCCTAAAGTAACTTCCTAAGTAACTTCCTCCTATCCAACAACACTTCACATTTCCCTTTTTCCTCTTTTGAAAGCCAAACAGTGAAAACTAGAACATACAAAAGTAATCACCCATATAAAGGATTTCAGACAGTCACCACACCTGCCCAGGGAAAAGCATAGGCTCAGAAGAGACCTAAGAAGACCTTAAGTTAACACCTCAGGTTGATTCATGGCACAGAAACAGCCTACAACAACCAGGAAACACACACACACACACACACACACCCAAGTCAGCAAACCCCAAGCAAGAGGAAAATTTTATTTCCAGTAATACCACATCATTAGATTCACATGCCTAGTTTTTTGGTTTCTTTGTGTGTGTGTGTGTGTGTGTGAGAGAGAGAGAGAGAGTGAGAGAGAATGAGAGTGAGAGTGTGAGAGAGAGAGAGAGAGAGAACGAGAGAGAGAGAGAGAGAGACACACACACACACACACACCAGGGATGCTGTACCACTGAGATACATCCCCAGCCCTTTTTATTTTGAAACAAGGTCTCACCAATTTCTTAGGGCCTCACTAAGTTGCTGAGGCTTGCCTAGAACTTGCAATCTTTCTGCCTCAGTCTCCTGAGTCACTGGGACTACATGTGTGTGCCACTATACCCAGCTCAAATGCCCAATTTTCTGCTGTTGTTGTTTTTTTTGGGGGGGGAGTACTGGGGTACCAGGAATTGAACTCAGGGGCACTCAACCACTGAGCCACATTCCACAGCCTAATTTGTACTTTATTTAGAAATAGGGTTTTCACTGAATTGCTTAGCTCCTTGCTTTTGGTGAAGCTGGCTTTGATCTCATGATCCCTGGCCTCAGCCTCTGGAGCCGCTGGGATTACAGGTGTGCACCACCATGCCTGGCAAATGCCCAATTTTTGACAATAAAAAAATTACAAAGCATAAGAAGAAACAGGAAAAGTATGGTCCATTCAAAATAAAACAACCACCACCAAAACCTAAATAAATAAAAAACTGGGACTGGGATTGTGGCTCAGTGGTAGAGTGCCTGCCTCGCATGCGTGAGGCACTGGGTTCGATCCTCAGCACCACATAAAAATAAATAAAATAAAGATATCGTGTTCACCTACAACTAAAAAAAATTAAATAAATAAATAAATAAACCACTGATAGAAACTGTCCCTGAAAAGACCAGATGGTGGATCTACTAGGCAAAGACTTTAAAATTTACTATTTTTAAGAATCTCAAAGAACTAAAAAAAGATGTGGAGAAAAATGTAAATACAATAATATATATACAAAATGGAAATATGATAAAGAAACAGAAAACCTAAAAAGAGACTAGGTGTCATGGCACACACCTGTAATCCCAGTGGATCACAAGTTCAAAGCCAGCCTCAGCAATTTAGCGAGACCCTAACTCAAAATAAAATATAAGGCCTGGGCTGTTGCTCAGCGGTAGAACGCTTGCCTAGCATGCGTGAAGCACTGGGTTCAATTCTCAGCACTGCATGTAAAATGAATAAATAAAAATAATAAAGGTCCATCAACAAGTAAAAATATTTATTAATAAAATAAAATATAAAAAGGGCTGGTGGAGCTGGGGCTGTAGCTCAGTGGTAGCGCGCTTGCCTAGCATGCGTGAAGCACTGGATTCGATCCTCAGCACCACATATAAATAATAAATGAATAAAATAAAGATCCATCAACAACTAAAAAAAATTTAAAAAAAAAAAAAAGGGCTGGTATGTGGCTCAGTGGTTAAGCACCCACCCCTGGGTTCAATCCCCAATAACCCAACCCCACCCCACCCCCCTGCAAAAAAAACTAAAGAGAGATAACTCCCCCCGCCCCTAAAAAAAAAACCCTGGAACTGAAAAGTGTAACAATTGAGATGAAAATTTCACTAAGGGATTCAAAGGCAGATCTGAACTGGCAGAAGATTGATTCAGCAAACCTGAAGATAAGATGATGGGAATTACTAAGAGGAATGGAAAGAGAAAAGACTGAAGAAAAGCAAACACAGCCTAAGAGACCCATGGGACGCCATCCAGTGGACCAACATAAATACCGCTGAAGTCCCTGAAGAGAAGGGCAGAAACAATATCCAAAGAAGTAATGGTGAAAAACTTCCTAAGTCTGATCAAAGCCATGAATATAAACATGCAAGATGCCCAACAAATTCCAAGTAGGATGAACTCAGAGACCCACGCTGTGACATGTTATAATCAAAGAGAAAATCTTGAAAGAAGCAGTGGAAAGTAATTCATCACACATAAGGGATTTTCAGTAAGACCATCAGCAGATGTTTCATCAGAACCTTTGGACACCAGAAAGCTCACATTCAAAGTGCCAAAAGAAAAAATTCAACCAACAGTCCTATATCTGGCAAAACTCTCATTTCAAAAGTGAGGGAGGGGCTGGGATCGTAGCTCAGCGGTAGAGCGCTTGCCTTGCATGCGTGAGGCCCTGGGTTCGATCCTCAGCACCACATACAAAGCAATAAAATAAAGACATTGTGTCCATCTACAACTAAAAAAAACAAAAACAAACAAAAAATATAAAAAGTGAAGGAGAGGGCTGGGGTTGTGGCTCAGTATAGTGCTCGCCTAGCACGCGTGAGACACTGGGTTCAATCCTCAGCACCACATAAAAATAAAATAAAGATATTCTGTCCACCTACAACTAAAAAAATAAATAAATATTTAAAAAAAAAAAAGCAATAAAAGGGCTGGGATTGTAGCTCAGTGGTAGAGCGCTTGCCTCGCATGCGTGAGGCCCTGGGTTCAATCCTCAGCACCATATACAAAGCAATAAAATAAAGACATTGTGTCCATCTACAACTAAAAATATATTGAAAAAAAATTAACATTATTTTAAACAGTGTTATATGACATTTTTTTGTTTTCTACATGATTTAAGAGAGTAATAACATCACTTCTACACTCAACCACTCCTACTTTTAGGGAATGACAAAATCTCCTACACTTGCAAATTATAAATAAAATTTTTACTTAAACCTTTTTCTGTTAATCAGTAGGAAAAAAGTTGTTTTTAACTACTAAAACAGAATGGGCAAGTGAGGTGACTGGCCTTTCTGACAATGTTCTTCTCTTCTTAAGAACAATGTCACTTTCCTTAAAAGTCACACAAGTTCCTCTACTTAAGCAAAATAAAATCCACATATTAAAAGCCCTCAGCTAACACTATACTCAATGGTGAAAGACTGAAAGTTTTACTTTAAGATCAGGGAACAAAACAAGAATGCCTGCTTTTGCCATTTCTATTAACAAGGTGGTTCCAGCCGGAGCAATAAGGCAAGAAATAGAAAAGGCATTCAAATTGCAAAGGCAGAGACAAAATTTTCTGTTCACTGAAAACATGATCTTATACACACACACACACACACACACACACAAACCTCCAAGATTCTCCTTAAAACTTTTAGATCAAGGGCTGGGATTGTGGCTCAGTGGTGGAGCACTTGCCTCGCATGCGTGAGGCCCTGGGTTCGATCCCAGCACCACATACAAAGCAATAAAATAAAGACATTGTGTCCATCTACAACTAAAAAAAACCAAAATATTAAAAAAAAAAACAAAAAAACTTTTAGATCAAATTTAGCAAAGCTGCAGGATACAAAATCATTACACACAATAATCACGTGGGTCTCTATATACCAACAATGAACAATAAAGTTTAATTTATAAATTAGGCACAGTAAGAGATTAACAATAATTAATAAAATAGGATAATAATAATATACTATAGTACAAGTTATGTAAATGTGGTCTCTTTCTAAATATCCTACTGTACTATACTCATTCTTGTGATGATGGAAGATGATACAATGCCTACATGGTGAGATAAAGTGAGGTGATATAGTGTCAGGCTACTATGTAAGGTTTACCTGAATTCAAGTACTGCAATACAATGACAATTAACCAAGCCAATCAAGATGAATACTAAGTTATTAACTGACAGCACATACAGCATGGGCACACTGGACAAAGCGATGATTCACATTCCCTGTGGGACAAAGTGGGACAGCATGAGATTTCATCACACCACCTACAACTGTGTACAATTTAAAACAGATTATTTATGGAATTTTGTTTTTTCTGTTTAATTTTCTCTTTTTGCAGATAAAGTTGACCATGCAAGCTAGGGGTGCACAACCATAATCCCAGAAGCTCAGGAGGCTGAGGCAGGAGGATTATAAGTTCAGGGCCAGACTCAGCAACTTACCGAGATCCTGTCTCAAAATGAAAAATAAAAAAAGACTGGAGATGTAGCTCAGTGGTAAAATGCCTGGTGCTAAAAACAGTTGACCACAGATAACTGAAACCATAGACAAGGAAATCACAGGTCAGGGGGGTGACTATACTGTTTAATAGGTACAGTTTCAGTTTCACAAAAAGAAAAGTTACAGATTTATATTGCAATGTGAATATACTTAAAGCTACTGAACTGTATGTACACTTAAAAATGGTTAAGATGATGAATTTTATGTGTATTTTATCACAATTAAAATTTTTACATAATTTTTTAAAAAGCCAGCTAAGTTCCTTGTAATAAGACTCCTAATAGGGCTGGGATTGTAGTTCAGCGGTAGAGCGCTTGCCTCGCATGCTTGAGGCCCTGGGTTCGATCCTCAGCATCACATACAAAGCAATAAAATAAAGACATTGTGTCCATCTACAACTAAAAAAATATTTTAAAAAAAGACTCCTAATAAATAACAAATACAGGGGCTGGGATTGTAGCTCAGCGGTAGGGCGCTTGCCTGCATGCGTGGGGCCCTGGGTTCGATCCTCGGCACCACATACAAAGCAATAAAATAAAAACATTGTGTCCATCTATAACTAAAAAATATTTAAAAAAAAAATAACAAATACATATTTTTTCCATAATTAGTTTATGAACACTGTTGTATAGCAACATATTTTCTCTTGTGTTTTGTCAGGAGTCAAGACAGTTCGAAGTCTGCAATGGCGTGACTGAACCTGAATTTCAGTGACACAAATACTAATTGTAAGCACATGTCAAAGGCAGATACTATAAAGGGAAAAATGAGATGGATCAGATTTATAAACATTAAACATAAAATTGGAAAAGTCTTAAAAATACAATAACCAAAAACTATTGCTTTTGAAAAATATTTGCATGATATAAGGGAGCAATATCATTAATGTTTGAATGAATCTTATAAATCAATAAGGAAAAAGTTACTCTCTTTTAAAAAAAGGACATGAACAGATAATTCCCAAGATACAAAACAAACCCATTAAAAATTGTACAACTTTACCATTAACCAAACGACTAACAATTAGGATTAAACGACCTTTTCACCTATCAGACTACCAAAGTTGACAAGGAGTAGCAGGACTAGGTACATATCCTCTTTGGGGAGCAAACTGGAAAAAGTGGACCCCACTTACCCACTAACTCCTTTAGACATGGTCCTAGAAAGGCCCACATATGCACAGATAAGGTTTCTGACAATATTTTTTACAATGATGAAAAATTGAAATGGCTTAATATTCTCCAATAGGAAACAGGTTAAATTATAATGCAATAGAATGGTCACAGGTCATTTAAAATACCCCTGCATGTTCATTGATACAGGATATATTCCTAGATGATAATCAAGTGAAGAAGGCAGGTTACAAACCAGTATAGGTGGTGAATAGAATCCTACAGTGATTTTATATGTGTGTGTGTGTGTATATATATATATACACATATAGTGTCCCTTGGTATTCATAGGGGATTGGTTCTAGTACCCCCTGCAGATACCAAAATCTGAGAATGCTCAAGTCCCTTATATGAAATGCATGGTATGTGCACATAACCTACACACAATCATCTCTAGATTACTCATAATGCCCAATACAACGCAAATGCTATATAAATAATTGTTACACTACTTTTTAGGGAATAAAGACAAGATAAAAAGTCTTTACTTATTTAGTACACACCCAATCACGGAAGGTTTTAACTACATTTTCAACCTGCAGTTGGTTGAACCTGCAGTTACAGACACAGAGGGCCAACTATATGTACAAAAAATTATAAAAAAGAGTTTTCGATTTTTTCTTTTTTTGGTACCAGGGATTGAACTCAGGGCACTCGACCACTGAGCCACATCCCCAGCCCTATTTTGTGTTTTATTTAGAGACAGGGTCTCACTGAGTTGCTTAGCACCTCGCCATTGCTGAGGCTGGCTTTGAACTTCTCCTGTCTCAGCCTCCCAAAGTGCTGGGATTACAGGTGTGTGCCATAGCACCGGGCAAGATTTTATCTTTGCTTTTAGTATTGTCAAATTTTTCTACCATCAATTTAACTGCTTTTGCAGAGGAAAAAAAAAATACTATATTCAAATAAGACCACAGTGCTAGGTGGTTTCTTTATCTACCTATCAAACCAGTCTTGATCATGACTACCTAAAAATACCATCATCATACCTGTCTGAGCAACTCCAGCTTCTTTAGTTCCTCATTGTAGGCTTCTGGGTTCTCCCCATAATTCTTCAGGACAAACTTGAAAGAGAAAGAAAAATGCAAGTTAGTGAGATGATACACATACACATTCTCATTCTGTTCTGGGCAACCATCAGCCAGGGTGTATGATCAAGTCCAGACCCATAACCAGAAGCTTGTCTCCCAGCCCACCAGGGAACTCTACCTTCAATAATGGTGAGCACAAGATGCTGAACAGGCAACCTCCCCCTCCTTAGATCACAGTGGAAAATAAGACTGCACACCCCGCATAAATACTCTGGCAGGTCCTCCTAATGCTGTGGCCCACTCTACGAGGTCCAGGATTCTGCCAGCTCAAGAAGCCAGGCAATTTAGCTGGCTTAAATAGGACCCTAGGAGAATCCCCTAAAGAGTCGCAAACTCAAGCCTCCCTCCAGAATTGGGCCTTGCTTTGTTCTGGGGCCACAACCATAACTCTAAGCACATGTAGGCAAGAGGCACCAAACAACAGTGAGAGTCCAAAGCTTTCCTCACCTACCTATTCTCCTTTCTGGGAAAGTGCACCACAGAAATAGGTGATCTGCAGTGTCTTCATCTGTGAAGAATGCCCTGCAGAATTCCCATCTGTGATGGGAATGACCTAGATGGGAGAGGGTGAGGAAGAGAGACTCTGCCCACATCAAAGAGGGGACTGGCATGCCTGCCCATAATAGCATTTACCACCTCAAAAGCTTTCTTGACAGTGAGCATGCACACCAGCCTAGAGGCCCCAATCCAACAGCCCCTTGCTCAACTAAGATCAACAGATAAGGCAGCTGGAACCACTCCTGCTGCAATACCTGCTGCCTGGTATGTTCAAATTCTGGAGTGCCAGATTTACCTATTCCACAAAGGACATTAATTAACCAACTCATAAGCTGAGGCCCTAGCCAAGGTTTGTGAGGTGAAGAGGGCAGGAGGCTGATAAAGGCTATCTAGTAGCACATTCTCTCACAGCATATCTGTGGCCTGCCCACCTTTCCTGTGGTCCCTTCCCATGGCTGGCTAGTAAGGAACTAGCCATGTAGAAACCTGCAAGGTTGCACGACAGCTTCTACCTTCTCTAGAAAGCAAAGGGAGAGGAGGGACAGACAGAAGGGAGGTACCGCAGAATTAATTACAGCACCATCCAGTTACCCAGTCTAACCCATGCTTCTGTTCATTTTACTTTCTGAAATTCCTTGCATCTGTGAGCTCGCTCCTCTGTCTCCCTGCTACTTCTGGCCTGGACAATCCACCCATTCAAATCCATCCCTAGCCAGGCTCGAACTGTCTTTTCTGACACAAGTCTGATGTCACTCCTAGTTTTCAATCCTTCTGAAACACTCACTCTCTCAGGGAAAAAATAAACAAAAAACCCACTCATCTCAGGTTAATGAAATCATAAGAAATAAGGTACAATCTAAAGAGAAATACTGAGGCTGGGGCTACAGTTCAGTGGTAGAGTGCTTGC
This sequence comes from Geosciurus inauris, assembly GCA_004024805.1. NCBI lineage: Eukaryota > Metazoa > Chordata > Mammalia > Rodentia > Sciuridae > Geosciurus > Geosciurus inauris. The sequence continues at coordinate 107,982 of PVHX01003344.1, forward strand.
CTAGCACATGTGAGGTGCTGCGTTAGATCTTCAACACTACATATAAATAAATAAATAAAATAAAGGTATAAAAAAATAAAGAGGGCTGGGGTTGTGGCTCAGCGGTATAGTGCTCAGCTAGCACAGGTGAGGGAGAGGGTTCGATCCTCAGCACCACATAAAAATAATAAATAAAAAAATATTGTGTCCATCTACAACTAAAAAAATCTTTTAAAAAATAAATAAATAAAGAGAAATATTATAATCTAAAAAGAACGCACTACAATAACTTCCCAAATCCTCTAGGACAAAATCTAATCCTAGCACAGAGTTCATGACTCTTCAAAACCTACTCCCAACAGTCTTTAAGGATTGTCCTCTGGTAATCTCAGCATTTAGGGAGGCTGAGACAGGAGAATCACGAGTTCAAAGCCAGCCTCAGCAAGAGTGAGGCTTTAAGCAACTCAGTGAGACCCTGTCTCTATACAGAACACAAAATAGGGATGGGATGTGGCTCAGTGGTCAAGTGCCCCTGAGTTCAATCTCCAGTACCAAAAAAAAAAAAAAAAAGGATAGTCCTCTGGCACATCTCAGGGACACCTACCCAATTATACTTCGGAATGATTGACCTCAGGTGTTAAGGCTTGTCTACATGTTGTCCCCAGACTGTATGTTCACAGAAGGGCCAATGACCCACCGTTGCCATGCCAAACAATAAGAGTGAGGAAAGGTAGGGCTTATTAGGTATGTGTGTACTCAGCAAATGGCTGCCTTTATAGGAAAGGCAGGAGACAGAGGAAAAAGTTACCCTAAAAGGAGACATTCAGAAAAATTCAGAAGCTGAGGCATTTTACTCAACAATTAACTCAGTTTCTTAAAAAATTAATGTCATTTAATAGGTAGGGGCACTAGGGATGTAGCTCAGTGATAGAGTGCTTGCCTAGCACATGCAAGACACTGGACTTGGACTCCAGCACCACAAAAAAATGAAAGTAAAAATAAAGACAGGCCTGGTGGTGCATGCCTGCTACTGAGGAGGCTAACCCCAGCTACTCAGGATGACAAATTTGAGGACAGCCTGGGCAACTTAACAAAATAAAATGAAATTTTAAAAAGGGAAAGGGTATACCTCAGTGTTAGAGCAACTGACTAGTATGCTCAAGACCCTGAGTTCAACTCCTAATATTGCAAAATACATGAATAAAAATAAAAAAGAGGATGCAGAAGATTATTCTAAATTACAAGTGATTAAAGAGACAGTAACTAAGTGCAATATGAGAACTTAAGACTGGATCAAAGTTTGAAAAAAGCTCTAAGATATTTTGGGTTACCAGATGAAACAAATATAAATAATAGTAGAGAATTATCACAGATACTCATAGTAATATTGTAGTTATATAGGAAAATATCCTTACCTTTAGGAAATTCATGCTATGTCCAGGAGAAAGATGAGAATGTCTAAAACTTACTTTCAAAGGGTTCACAAGATCTATCTATCTATCCATCTATCTATCTATCTATCTAGAACAAATATGGTAAAATATAACCATTAAAAGGAGGTGGTGAGGCTGGAGGTGTAGCTCAATAGTAGAGCACTTGCTCTATGTTCAATCCCCAGCCCCACTCAAAACAAGAAACAAAAATCCACTTTAGATATGAAGGATTTGAGTGAGCAATGTATTAATTCTTCCAACTTTTCTCAATGTTTGAAATTTGGAAACTGAAGAGCTAAAGAACTAAATGATACCTGAAAAACACTTTCCCCTTTTTGGGTCCTTTAAGAAGGTAAAAGCCATGAAAGAAATCCCCCTAGAGCCAGGCATGGTGGCACATACTTATAATCCCAGCAGTATGGCTAAGGCAGGAGGATTGCAAGTTCAAAGCCAGCCTCAGCAACTTAGCAAGGTCCTAGGTGACTTAGTGAGACCCTGTCTCAAAATAAAAAATAAAATGAGCTGAGATGTGGTTCAGTGGTTAAGTGCCCCTGGGTTCAATCCCTGGTACCCCAAAATAAAATAAAATAAAATAATAAAAATCCCTTAGAAATATTCAACTGTGTATGCACACACACCAAAAAAAATCTTAACAATTTTAGGGGGTTCAAAGATACTCTGAAGCCCATTTACACACTCTGACTGATCTAAATCCTCCTCCCTTACCCCCTCCCCCACCAAAACAAAACAAACCCTCACAAATATAAAATGTGGCCTAAACTATAAGGTAAAACTGAACTACCTAAATGAGAGTATGTTATTTGATTCCCTTTTAGTAAGAGGTTTTGGGTCTACCCGCCCTTAGGTTAGAGAAAATAAGTAAAAGTGCAGCCTAGAGAGACACTGGAGAGTCCTAACAAGTTAAGAACATCTATCCCTGCTGTTCACACAATGGTGAAGGGGGAAGAAATGCTGTTCCCACCCTCTGCAAATTGTCCTTAGAGATCACCTGCAACCTGCCTCATTGCTCCAACAAGATGAGCAGCAGCAGACACTACTGAGTTCTTACCACAGGCCAGGCACTGTGCTGAAGGTCTAAGAGTCATTCATCCTCACCACGCCCAAAGAGGCAGATACCATTCTGATCATTACCATATTACAGATGAGGAAATGAGGAAACTGAGGAAAAGAGGTTAGGGGGCATTTGCCAAGGTCCCAGCCCTAGTAATTAATGGGAAAATGACCAAAACCCATGCCTTCATGCTCTAGAGCCCAAGTTACACCTTAGACCAATGTAATTCTTTCTTTTTAAAAAATATGGTTCCTGGGGCTGGGACTGTAGCTCAGCAGTAGAGCGCTTGCCTTGCATGCATGAGGCCCTGGGTTCGATCCTCAGCACCACATACAAAGCAATAAATAAAGACATTGTGTCCATCTACAACTAAAAAAATATTTAAAAAAAATAAAAATAAAAATATGGTTCCAACAAAGAACTCTGAAAAATGAGCGCTGAAAATGAATCTCTTACCAAACACTGAGACCATACAGCAGCCAAGATGTTTTTGAAACCCTGAGAAAATCCCCTATGACTGCAAACTACTACTCCCCCACTACAAAAAGAGGAAAGAGGCTGAGTGAAGGTCTGGAATAAGGAACAGAGACCCTCCCAGCCTCCCTACGTTTGGAGACTTTGCAGGACTCCCCAAAATCTGGCCAGGACTCTGAAACTCCCAGCAAAGCTTGAGAAGGCAGCCCTGCAGCAGAGACACTGAGAGGACACCATGCACCTACACAACGGACAGGTCCTGGATCAGCTGGGGATGCTTTTGAGAGAGCAAGAGACAGGTCTATGTGAAGTGAAAACATGTTACAGAATCAGAGCCATACTGGTGGCGAGGTAGTAGGATTAGAAGTGAAAAACAGTAAGACATTGTTTTCATGTCCAGAGAAGCACCAAGAGAGAAGCCATTTCCAGAGAGAAATCTAAGATACAGTTTTAAGTCCTAGCTGTGGCCCTGAGTTGCTGTAAAATCTGAGCTTGGATTTTTTTATGTGCAAAATGGGGTTAATATTATCACTCATAGGGCTATCATAAAGCCTTGAGTTATTTTCTAAACAAGGAAAGAAAGAGGATGCTCAGCTAAAAATATTATTTAGAATATGTCAAGACCTGTACTAAGGACTCCAACATTAACATTTTTTTTTAAAGTACTAGAGATTGAACCCAGGGGTGCTTAACCACTAAGCCACATCCCTAGCCCCTTCTTTTTTTCATATATTTTATTAGAGACAGGGCCTCACTAAGTTGCTGAGATGGCTTTGAACTGCCCCAGCCTCCCCAGCTGCTGGGATTACAGGTGTGCACTACGGCGCCTGGCTTCAAACATTAACTCTTGATTCTCACAAGCTTGTGTATTTCCACTTAACAGGGGAGAAAAGCGACGATCAGATTAGGTAGGTAATTGTTTATAGCAGCTGAAGGTCATTCAGCTCTCAGAGGCAAAGAAGACCTAAACCAAGGTCTGGCTCCAGTGGCTATGTGTTTTCCTTGTTACTTTACTCAGTCACAAACAGCACAGAATTTTGTAGGTAATGATCCCTGGAAACATATATCCTGGGTCCTGCCATTATAACACTATTGCTGAATTTCAAATTAGACAAATTTTATTAATAGAAGAGAGTACTGCCCAGGAAACTCATCCCCTTGGTCCATGTCAGCAAGCCTGAGAGAGAATCACAGGGCAGTAAGTACCCAGCACGAGAACAGACTTTCATCCTGCCCTAGTCTGATCCCCACATAATCTTCAAGGCCTCTTTCCCACATCACATCTGAATGGTCTTTAGCCTCTGAACAAGTGAAGAAGACTCAAGTTACATCTCCGAGAGGGTACTAGAGCTAGGCGAGGTCATTCAGCACACACTTGTAAGGCCACACTTGTCATATACACGTATTTATTACTTCCCAAGTAAAGAAAGAATCTGGTCTAAACCCTAAGTGAAATGGATATAGGCCCTTGGTGTATGAGATAAAAGTCAGAGAATAAAGTGGACAATCCAGCTCATCTGTGCTTGGAGTCACTCTGCTGTAAAACACAAGAGGGAAGACAGGTTCAGGCAGACCAACTAGGTGACTTCAAATCTGTGATAAGAAATTAAGACAGGTCACCACCATAGGTAACTAATAATGTCCAATTCCCTCACTGCTGAGCAGCCAGAAGACTTTTGTGGTCCTCTCATTTCACTGTGTGTGTGTGTGTGTGTGTGTGTGTGTGTGTGTATGCCTTTTTTTTTTTTTTTTTTCTTTTTTAAGTGTTAGCTGTCCCATGGGAAATCTGGAAGGCGGGAGGTTGGGGACTTCCACAAACCCAAAAAACCAGGGTCCATCTAGATGTAAATAAGATGAACAGTAAGAAGAGGCAACAAGGGCTGGGGCTGTAGCTCAGTGGTAGAGCGCTTGCCTAGCATGCGTGAGGCCCTGGGTTCGATCCTCAGCACCACATATAAAAATAATAAATGAATAAAATAAAGATTCATCAATAACTAAAAAAATTAAAAAAAAAAAAAAAAGAGGAGGCAACAAGTGTGTGTAGTCTGTGTTGGAGGTCAACTGAGTGATGGGACAGTGAAGACCTGTCTGAATTCAAAGAAGGGTAGTACAACTGCCAGGCAGCCAAAGGGATCCTGATGAGGTATGCTTCAACCTATGTGATAAACAGGAGCAAAGGAATTCCAGTAAGGACCTAAGCAAGGGCAATGACCAGACGTGGAAGAAAGAGTGGTTGAAAGTTCCCATTGGAGTAGCCTGGTAAAGTGAAGTCATCGAGGCAAGCTTCAGCAAGATGCTGACAGGCCTGAAAGGAAGCTGTTTCTCTGGAGGACTCTGGGAGGAAAATGGAGATTTACAGATCAATTCAACCCAAATGGAAGAGGTGAAAGAGAAGCCAAAGGAAAGGCAAAGAGGCTACCAACCTGCACTTGATGGGTTACTACATGGATCACTAGAAGGTAAGCTCCAGGAATGCAGAGATTTTTGTCACTATCATATTCCCAAGGATGACACATAACAGACACTTTATAACTGTTTGTTCAATACAAGAACCAGGAATGGATGCATCATCTCAGTTCAAGTGAGCCTGACTTGAGTTCAAGTACCATTGGTTCAGGGCAAGTACCATTGGTTCAGGGAAACAACTTCAAACACTAACACTTGTGACCAAATCATTCACTAACAAAGAGCAGAAATCATTCTTCTTCTGTTTCCAGCGAGTCAGCACTCTGATCGCTAAAGTGCAAGAAAGAAGGCACAGGGTGAACTGAGGATGTGGCTCAGTGGTAGAGTGTTTGCCTGGCATGCACAAGGCCCTGCGTTCAATCCCCAGCATCAAAAATAAAAAGGCCAGCAGTGCTTCTCCACTAAAAAATTATGTGGGTCCAGGTATACCAAACTAAAGTTTTGCAGTCCAAAACCAATTTGCTCTTCTGCTCCTATTTCCCATCATCCCATAATGGGAAGCATGCCCACCAGGCATGAAAAAAATCAGTATTGTTAAAATATAAATTCTTTACAACTTTAAATTTAATGGAGTTATCCGATCAAAAGCAAGAACACAACAATTTGCAAATCGAGCAGTCCACCAACCAGAGCAGGTTCATAGAATTCCAACCAACAACATGACACATTTATATAAAACACATCTGACACATTTATATGAAAACAGTGAGACATAGAAAACAACTTAATTGACTATAGCTTAGTCTATCAGTCAACTGGTTACAGCTTAACTAGCTGGTTGTTTAGTCTAATTAAGTGGTTACAGGTCTTCCTGAAACGAACCAAAGCCCAGTGACTCTGATTAAACTCTATGCTGGTTTGGTGTTTTGGGCCCAGTCCAAAACAGAGTTTGTCTTCCTACAAACTCTACCTAACAATACTAACCACCATGAAAGGTTTTGTCAAAAGCCTAGCCCCTGGGGCTAGGGTTATGGCTTAGTGGTAGAGCGCTTGTCTAGCATGTGTGAAGCACTGGATTCGATCCTCAGCACCACATAAAAATAAACAAATGAAATAAAGGTATTGTGTCCACCTAGAACTAAATTTTTTTTTTTTTTTAAAAAAGCCTAGCCCTCACAAAGAACTGTCCAGAAACTCCCATTCATCCTTTAGACGGCTTCTAGCAAGCCATCCCCTGATGGTCCCTCCTTAGGTCAGTACTTGCTACACTGCAAACACTTCTACTCTTATACTAATGTCATTGTGCTAATTTTTAAATTTTCCCTATCAGACTATGAATTCCTTGGGAGAAAAGAGGGGATGGTCTCTTGTTTGTCTGTAATCACCAGGACTCAGGATAGTGCTTGAGAGGTTGACATAAACAGAATTAATTTTTAATTTTGCTATCCTAAATTAAATTCTATCCCCCAGGTCCGAGCAAGGATAGAGAAGGACGAGGGGACCAGTGGCACAATGTAGAGCAGGGCCTCAACAGTTAGGGAAAGAAGAGTTCCCAGGCTACACTGGCTTCTGCAGAATCTCCTCCCACATCTAAGGAACAATTATTTCTTGGTCAGTTCCCCTCACAGGGGCTCAAGTGCTCCCAGGAAAGCTACTGCTCAAAGTATCTTACTGGCTTCACAGGAGTGACCAGAGCAGCAAAAAAAAAAAAAAAAAAAAAGTTAAAACAAAAACATCTCCTAGGAATTTCTGGGCTGAGAAAATCCACTGAATTTCTATATATCTAGGGCCACCATAATAAAAAATCTAATCTAAGTTCCCTCTTGTCTGTCAATTATTTGAGAAACATTTTCCTGACTGCTGCCAACTATGTAGAGGGTACTCTGCCAGGGTATGAGGAACATGGAGATGCTGCTCAGATATTCCAACTGAAAAGGAGGAGTTAAAACAGCACACACTACTGTCATCAAGGAAAGGATGGACAGAGCAGAATTCAGAGCATTCCACTTCAGAAAGATCAATCCAGATGAAAGGGTCAAGGGAGACATTTTGGTGAACAGAGCTCAAACTAGACTTTAAAGACAGAACCAATATACACAGATTAAAGGAGGACCCTATCACCACACTAAAGGGCAAAAATGGGAGCTCTAGGAAGGAGGAATTTCATGACCAAAGGTACGTAAGAGGATACACAGAGCATGTTAAGGAAAGAGCATGTTGAGGAAATGGCCATGAACAGAATCTGGGATACCTGTACCTGTGGGTCCAGGTATACCACAGGTATAGTAGGGTTTTGATAAATGCTGAGAGAAGTGGACTAGATTAGGGAGAAGTAGGGTTTTGATAAATGCTGAGAGAAGTGGACTAGATTAGGGAGAACTCTCAGTAGGAAACAAAGATACTGGCTTTAGCTCAGTGCAGTGGTATATGCCTGCAATCCCAGCTACTTGGGAAGCTGAGGCTGGAAGATCTCAAGTTAGAGACCAGCATGGGCAATTTAGGAAGACCCTGACTCAAAAAAATTTTTAAAGAGGAATTTTTTTTTTTTTTAGGTACTGGGGATTGAACTCAGGAGTACTCGACCACTGAGCCACATCCCTAGCCCTAATTTTTTGTGTTTTATGTAGAGACAGGGTCTCAACGAGTTGCTAGCGCCTTGCTGTTGCTAAGGCTGGCTTTGGACTTGCGATTCTCCTGTCTCAGCCTCCCAAAGCGCTGGGATTACAGGCGGGCTCCACGGTGCCTGGCTAAGAAGAATTTTTTTTGAAATGCCTTTATTGTATTTATTTTTATGTGGTACTGAAGATCAACCCAGTGCCTCACATGTGCTAGGCAAGCGCTCTACCACTGAGCTACAACCTCAGCCCCTCAAAATAAAAATTTTAAAAAGGGGTAGCTCAATGGTAGAGCATTTGCCAAGCATGCACGAGGACCCTGGGTTCCATCTCCAGCCCAGAAAAGGAAATAAAAAGGAATGCAACTAACAGTGTCTGAACTAAGGCAGTGGTATTGTGAAGATAAGATGGGAGCCAGCTTCTTGGAGAAACTGCTTCCAAACTCACTCTCTTTTTCCTCGTTCTTTCTCCAAGTACCCCACTGAGTGGTGTGTTACCCAAATTGTCTGCTGCTTGCGCCAGCAGCTAAAACTCCAAGGCCTCCCAACTGCAACAGCCCCCGGTTATACCTTTTAACTTCTACTCTGACCCTCAGTGCCACTGGGTAGCACGTCCCAAAGCAGCGGCTGTCTCAGAGAGCACCTGCTGCTCAAACACCACTCCTGATCTCTCACACAGAAGCCCCTTGCCTCAGTCAACGCCAAAGCTGTCAAAGCTGTCTGTTCGACACAATGACTAGTAAGGTCTGAGAGCTACAATAAATACTGTTTTATGTTGGACAGGCAGTTTTGAAAAGCAGTAGCCCTCCTAAAAACGGCAAGGAATTGTGTTTAGGTCCAAAAAGGTTTTCGAATAAGATTCTTCTCATGAAAAGACCATACAGAACTACAGTTAAGTGTCAAAGAGACCCTCACCACAGGGGTCGAGCATCCCTATGAGCCACCGGGGGTTCCGATATCCAACACACCCTGTGCGATCCTCAGCATCTGTCCAGTAGGGTCGTGAGCTAAGAGCCCACCAATGGCCAGCCAGGGGGCAGAACTTGTACGGTCTGGGCTGCCACCGCTCCCAGTGGGGCGGTCCTGCCGTGGAAGCGGGCAGGACAGCAGTCCTTCGGAAGTGGGGAGCCGCCGTGGGACTGCGGGTGGCCCGGGGCATAAGTAGGGAAACGGTTCCGGAGAGGATGCGGGAGCTCGCCGGGGGCAGGCAAGAAAGGGAAGGACTGTCTGAGGGCGCAGGGGTGGGCCAAGCGGAGGAAAACCAGCCTCACTCGGCCCTGCGACGGGGTTGGCCACGGACGGCGCACAGGGGGCGTCACGCGCTGCCAGACGATTGAGATCCGAAGCGGACAGGGAAAGGTGGGAGGAGCGCTCACCTTCTTCACAGCCGGCTGGAAGAGGAAGTCTCCGGCCTCCTTCAGGTCCAGCCAGATCATGGGCATGCGGGGCACAGCCTCCATGGCGACAGCGCCCTGCGGCCACTGGCCGCTCCCTTCGCCGCTTAGCTGCGGGTTCAACCGCGCGCACGGCCCCGCCCCTCCGCGCCGGAAGTCGCTCGACACGCGAGGACGCAGACTGCCCCACGACCTGCTGGGAGGCGCAGTCCCCCCCGCGAGGCCTTTTGACCAGGTGGTCTCCGTTGCGCATGCTCGGTTGCCTTCTTGTGGAGGAAGTCGGAAGGGGAAGCTCGGCTGAGGGAAGAGGGTTTCTGGGAATGGTGGTTTTCTGTCTGTGAAGCGACGAGGTGCCGCCCACTCCGTGCTCAGTCCCGGCCCGCGGGCCCCGGGGTGAGGCGTTAGAGAACTTCCCCGGGAATTTAGCCCAAAATATCGTCAAAGGCCGTGGAGGGATGGGGCTGGGGCTGGGTGTAGTTGGTGAGCGGCGGACCGTGCAGGAGGAGTAACGGAAAACCTCCCTGAAGGAGGTGCGAGGGAGCCCTCCGGGCCATTCCAAGTCCTCGGAGGACTCAGCGACCGGAGATTGGTGTAATTAGCCCCACTTGGAAGGCCTGGCACTCCCTGAGAAAAAAACACGTCCTCTTGTGATAAAAGGAAAAGAGCGCCTGGATGGAGGGTACAGCGAAAAAGAGGAGGCCTGGAGCTCTGTGGGTGGACTTAAGAGGTCCTAGGAGACTCCGGAAGAGACTTTGTCTCCAGAACGGGGACCTGTAGGGCAAAAGCTTTTAATTCCTATGTATATACTACCTAGTTTTACAAGTAAATAATAGAGAATAGTTTGGAGATAGTGCAAAAGTGGAAGCAGGGGGACGAGTCGGGAGCCTTTTGTTGTCTTCCAGGATAAAGGTGATGGTGGCTCCAGTTGGAGGGAGGTAAAGAGTGGGAATAGAAACTTTGTGCCCACTTTGAGAAACATTTGAGTACTATTTTGGGGATAAAATTGTCAGAACTAGTCGTGGGTGGATGTGAGGGAAGGAGGATGTCAAAAGATAATTTCCAAGTCCCTAGCTTGTGTAGCTGATGGCTGTTGTCCTGTTACTGATATGGTCGGGTTCAGGTCTGTGAAGCTGGAGATAATATCTTCAGAGGAAATGCGAAGCAGACCGCGAATGTGAGATCTGGACTCATAAGACAGGCTTCAACTCCAAAGCAGGGTCCAGGTCCCCTTTGCAGTGAAATCACAGAATCTTTCAACACTCAGCCAAGGGCCTACCTTCATGCCAGCTAGAGAGAGAGCAAACAGGAAAGATAAAAAAGTACATCAATGTTCATAGCAGTGTTATTTACTATAGCCAAAAGATGGAAACAACTCATGTCCAACAGATGAATGATGAACCAACTCGGTTTATATATACAATGGATACTATTCAGCCATAAACAGAAGGAAATTCTGATTCATATTGCAACATGAATGAGCCTTGAAAACATTATACTAAGTGAAATAAGCTAGTCACAAAAGAACAAATATTGTTTATTATTCCACTTATACAAGATACCTGGTGTATTTGAATTCACAAAACCAGAAAGTTGGATGCTAGTTGCCAGGGATTTGAAAAGGGGGAGAATGGGGAGTTTTGTTTTGTTTTTGTTTTTTTTTTTTGTACTGGAGATTGAACTCAGGGGCACTCAACCACTGAGCCACATCCCCAGCCCTGTTTTTTTTTTTTTTTTTTTGGTACTGGAGATTGAATTCAGGGGCACTCGATCACTGAGCCACATGCCCAGCCCTGTTTTGTGTTTTCTGTAGAGGCAGGGTCTCACTGAGTTGCTTAGCGCCTCACCATTGCTGAGGCTGGCTTTGAACTCGTGATTCTCCTGTCTCAGCCTCCCAAAGTGCTGGGATTACAGGCTTGCGCCACTGGGCCCGGCTGGGGAGTTATTTTTAAATGACTAAATGGATACAGTTTTATTATGAGCTGATGAAAACATTCTGGAGATTGCTGGTGATGGTGGTTTCACAATAATATGAATAGTTTAATGCTACTGGACTGTACACTTAAGATGTACAAAGATGATGGGGCTGGGATTGTAGCTCAGCGGTAGAGCGCTTGCCTCGCATGCGGGAGGCCCTGGGTTCGATCCTCAGCACCACGTATAAATAAATAAATAAAACATGTCTATAAAAAAATTTAATTATAAAAAAAAAAAGAATTTAATGGTGTCAGTGTTCTGGATTTAAAAAAAAAAAAAAAAAAGATGTACAAAGATGAAAACCAATGGTAGAGCATTAGCCTAGCAAGTTCAAGGCACAGAGCCAAAGGGGAAAATAAGTTAAAATTGTAAACTTTGTTAGGTGTGTTTCACTACATTTAAAAATTAAG